>JAJQKJ010002651.1:0-195376 GCA_029574335.1 Rana kukunoris
ACAGTCTATACCTAGCCCCCTGGAGGAATTCTTCCATCTCAGACCCATGACTCTGAGCCTGCCTGAGAGGGGGACCCAAGATCCTGGAAAACTTCCCTATCTTCCCCTTCCCGTACTGCCTCCGTTTCGGATAGCGATCGGTGTACTACTTGCCCTGGTGGAGGAAGAGGGGGGGCCCCTGCAACCTGTTTTCATCATGCATCCTCTAAAGGACTGGAAGGTGGATGACAGTTCGCTTTTAAAGGTGGAAAACAGCTTCTGACACTCTGCCCATGGGATCACTGGGGCATCTCTGGTATCTTTAGTTAGGCTGCTGACACACTCGGAAGATACAGGGTTTCTTCCAGCTAGGAACAATATTTTGCCCCGCATACGGCACACTTCCTTTTGGGCGTTTGTACAGGAGGTCTGTCCTGGGATTTGGATCCTAACAAGAGAAGGGACCAGGCAGTCCATTAGTCTACCACCCAGATCATAATCCACCGTGCTGGTTGAGGCGTAAGACCACCCTAACCAACCACTCTCCCCTGGAACAATCTAAACCATCCCTAACGGTACCTGCCCTCCCCCCCTCCACCAACGTACAAGGCAGCCTCTCACCCCCCACCTCCTGGAAGACAAGGATACCACTTAGCACGGATCTGCCCCTCCTTCCCTCCCTCAGAAGCATAGTAACCTAGCCTGCCCTCACCCTAACTACCTCAAGTTCCCCGCAACGCTCCACCCACCCTTGCAAACAGGGATCCCTGTACACTATCAGCTTCTCCAGACCAAACTTAGAAACACTCTCACCATCATATCCTTCCTACCTCACGCAGGACCTATGAATGCTGCCCTACCAAGGTTCCCCCGGGAGAAAAGTAAACAAGGCCAAGGTGACCCCCCGTGAAGACTAGCCTGCTCTCACCCTCTTATGGGGTGACGGGAGTTGCGCTGGAGTCTGTAGCCTGTTCTTCCTTCTTACAGCAGTCAGCTGCGGCCCTCGAGCGCCGAGCGCTTTGAACTCCCACCGGTTGTATGTTCCCTGCGCCGAGCCGTTACAGGAGTCCGGAACTGAGTCTCCCGGCGCCCTCCGTGACGTTGTTCCGCCGTGAAGTCTCGCCTCACTTCCTGCCCCCTTGGAACGCAGGAACCGCCCCTCAGCCTGTACGCCGAAGAAGCGCACACTTGGTGGCCAAGCCTGCGTCTCCGCCTGCCGACACACCAGCTGATGCCTCGGCCCCTTTTTTTGTCGCCGTGGGGTTTTCCGCCAGCGTCTCTCGCCTTGGAAGATGTTCCCCCTGTTTCCAGCTGTCTCAGGGTACCGATGCGGGGGGTTGTCCACCTATCACCCGAGGTCCAGCTCCTATGGCAGTCGGCAGCGTCAGGTATGGCTGTCCATCCCTTCCCACGTAGGACAGGAGGGTTGCCCAGACCAAAAGTCCTTAGGTCGGCCCTGAGCTTAGTTCCTGGTGCATGCTCCTTCCCTTCCGGGGAAACCCAAAATAACTGGGAGAGGAACTCTGGAGGTGTACTTTTTAAAGGTGATGGGGTGTGTGAGTTTCCTGTCCCGGTGGGAGGAGCCCAAGGTCTCAGAGGCTGTCCTGGAAGACGACTAGAGAAAGAATGGTAATGCCCCATTGCAGACAATTAGGGATAGCTCCGCGTTTAGATACGATTCGTATGTTCGACGCAAACAGCAGTCGTGTTCGAAACGTTCGACGGATTTTCGAACAAAAGGCGTCCGTTAGCATCAAATTCAGATTTGAACAAATCTGTTCTGCTGGGATTTTGGTTTGCTGGCGTGTACACACAAGCAAACCAAAATCCCCGCCAGCAGACGGCGCGCTGACGTGTCGGTGACGTCGCGGTGACGTTGATCGACACACACGTAACCGCACCAGGAAGTAAAAAACACTTCCGCGCATGCGCCGTATCCATTCGGCGGCGGTGCGGGACGACATGTCTGCTGGTAAGTGTACTAACCAGCAGACATGTCGGGCAGACAGATTCCCACCCGATAGATTTCAAAGCATGCTTTGAAATCTGTCGGGTGGACAAATCTGTCCGCTAGCCCATACACACGATCGGAGATGTCTGCTGAAACGGTCCATCGGACCGTTTTCAGCGGACAAATTCGATTGTGTGTACGCGGCCTAAAAGGCAACCTGCAAGGAGGGAGAGAGGGAGAGAGCCTTTTCTACCAGATAGATAAAGCAGAAAGGCTAGTCAGTTTAGTTAAATTTACAGTGTGTAGAGAATATATATACATCCCTAGGAGTTGTGCATATATTTATACACTGTATAGCTTAGCTAGATCAGCTATTCCTATTGTTAGGCAGTAGATTGTGCTAGTTGCAGTGCTCTAACGTGTTGTATTGCCTGCATAGTGTTTAGTTTACACCTAAACATAGTACTCAGTGTTAGTGGACGTGTGCTATTTAATTGCACATACACACATTAGCTTTTACTGCATGTGTGCTATTTAATTGCATATAAACACAGTCGCTCTTACTGCGCGTGTGCTGTTTAATAGCAACTAAACGCATTTGCTGTAACTGCGCGTGTGCTGTTTAATAGCAACTAAACGCATTTTCTGTAACTGCGTGTGTGCTGTTTAATAGCACCTAAACGCATTTTCTGTAACTGCGCGTGTGCTGTTTAATAGCAACTAAAAGCATTTGCTGTAACTGCGCGTGTGCTGTTTAATAGCACCTAAACGCATTTGCTGTAACTGCGCGTGTGCTGTTTACTAGCACCCAAACGCATTTGCTGTAACTGCACGTGTGTTTAATAGCACCTAAACGCATTAGCTGGTACTGCACGTTTGCTGTTTGATAGCACCTAAACGCAGTTGGTGTAACTGCACGTTTGCTGTTTGATAGCACCTAAACGCATTAGCTGTCACATGTCACTGTTGTCAGCGCTCCACGCTTCTCTTTTTTAATGTGTCATGTCATTTTTCTTAGGGCCCCAAGGAGGTCAGGATTGGCACTGGGACTTGTAATGACCTGGGGGGAGTGGTGGCGGGGAAACTAATGCTATTTTTTTCAATGATGTGTATCCATATTGCAGGGACCAAACATTACATTAAAGCCGCAAGCAGTATTAAAGTTCTTTTTTTCCTATAGTAATCTCATGTTGTGCAGGGACATTTATAAACACGTGCCACTACTATAGACACCCAGCAGGTATGATATTTAAAGGAATTTTTCTTTTTTTTTTCACTTTAAAGCATCATTAAAATCGCTGCTCCAGAAAAAAACGACCGTTTTTAAAACTTTTTTTCCATTGATACATGTTCCCTGGGGCAAGACCCGGGTTCTGAAAGACGTTTTCCAACATTAAATTGAATATTGGTCTTTAAAATGATCATTTTTTAATTCGAACGTTCGAGTCCCATAGACTTCAATGGGGTTCTAAATGTTCGCGCGAACCCATGGTCTGTTCGAACGTTCTGGTGCGAACCGAACGTGGGTATGTTTGGCTCATCCCTACAGACAAGGAATAGGGACCACACATAGAAAAAAATAGAAAAAAAATATAACAAACTTATATATACATATAGCTATCGGCAAGAAAAGTGAGGAGGAGAAGGATATTCCATCAGCAGCATAAGAGGACAGTCACTCAGCATCAGCAGTCTAAAAGGGATCCGACTTTTCAACAAAAATATATTATTCATTAATATCAGCATCAGGTGCTTGGTAGCTGGTGTTGATCCAAGCCTGATTCATTTTGATGAAGGTCAGTCGATCAACAGAGCCTGGGTGGAGAGGCGCACTCTGTGATCAGTCACAAAGCATCAGCAGCACTGAATGTCCCGTTCTGAAAGAACACTGGATGCAGGGCAAGCCAGTAGCTCAATTGCATATTGGGCAAGCTCTGGCCAGTGAATCCATCTTTTAAGACCCAGTAAGCCAGAGGTTTTTCGTGTGGGGAAGGTGTTCCAAGTCGGATCTTGCCCTAGGTATTCCCCGGACCATGTAAAACCAGACGCTGGCGATGGTTGCTGGCAATGGTCAGACCCCTGGGGCTGCGGACTAAAAAAACTGCCTGAACGCCATCGGTCAGAACAGGACACCATTCTCCACCGCCCCTTCTGTGACTCACCGAGCTCTCAGCAAGACGTTGTCCAGAGCCAGGTTTTGGTTTAATCCCCCCGGTTTGGGAAAGCATTGACTACAGACCCTTCTGCAAGGCCTCCCGCAGAAGTTTCATCTTCTGCTCCCTCTGCGATGGCAACATAAGGTCCTGCAACCTTACTCTTGTAACGTGGATCAAGGAGAGTCGCCAGCCAGTAATGATCCCTCTCCTTAATAGCACGTACACGAGGATCCTTACGCAGGCTTTGCAGGATCAGGGAGGCCATGCAGCGTAGGTTTGCAGAGGCATTCGGGGCACAGTCCTCTGAGGTCTGGGTCCTCCTCCTCCTCCTCCTCGGTGGGCAAGCAGGACCACTGTCTGGGTAAAGGGGGCCTTGAGAGGTAAGGAAGTCCTCCTCTTCCTCCCTCTGTCCTGCCTCAAGGGCCCTGTCCATTATTCCACGTAACGTGTGCTCCAACATGTGAATAAGAGGGACAGTCTCACTGATGCATGCACTGTCACTGCTCACCATCCTCGTGGCCTCCTCAAATGGTGACAGGACAGTGCATGCATCCCTGATCAAGGCCCACTGGCGTGGGGAAAAAAAAACCTAGCTCCCCTGACTCAGTTCTGCTGCCATATTGGCACAGGTACTCATTGATGGCCCGTTGCTGCGTGTGCAGCCGCTGCAGCATGGCCAACGTTGAGTTCCATCTGGTGGGCATGTCACAAATTAGGCGGTTCTTGGGCAGGTTGTATTCCCTTTGGAGGTCAGTCAGCCGAGCAGTGGCATTATATGACCTTCGAAAATGCACACAGACTTTCCTGGCCTGCTTTAGGACATCCTGCAAGCCCGGGTACCTGCCCAAGAACCGCTGCACGTGGGTGAGTTTTCCCTGTCGCAGGGCAGAGAGGAGGTTGGTGCCATTATCGCTGACCACCATTCCAGGCTTCAGCTGGTGTGGCGTCAACCACCTCTCAGCCTGACCCTGCAGAGCTGACACAAAACCTATTCCCCAGTGTGGCTCCTGTCTCCACAAGCACACCCAGCACTAGCACAGCATGGCATCTCCTGGCCTGCATTCCTGCGTATCCCCTCGTACGCCTACGAGAGCACAGCTGGTTTGGAGAAAACATCACCACAGGAAGAGGGCCACAGGAGGAAGAAGAAGGAGGGGGTGGAGGAGAGGTGTGTCACAAGCACAGTAGTAGTGTTTTGGAGAGGCGTGGTGGTGGAACAACCTCCAAAACTACTGGACCTTGCCCTGCTTCCTTTCCCAGCTGCCAGCAGAGTCACCCAATGCGCCGTAAAAAGACAGGGTAATGTCCCTTTCCATGCCTGCTGGAACATGAAGTCAGCGGTAATATGCACCTTACCAATGACCGCCCTGTCCAGCGAGGCATGTACATTTGCCTTCCACATGCCGCGTAGAGAGCCGGAATAGCCTTCCGTGAGTAAAAGTGACGTTTTGGTACTTGCCACTGAGGTACTGCACATTGCACACAAACTCACGGAAGGGGGCCAGAAATCTACCAACTGAAAAGGTAGCAGTTGAAGTGCTAGCAATTTTGCTAATAGCATTCAACTGCTGGGCATGTGGGATGGCTGGGATTGTACTTCTTTTCGGCGCTGCAGCAGCTGGCGGCAGGGAAATTTGCCTGGGTACTATCAGTAGACTGACAGCTACTACTAGCTTGTGACACACCTATTTCTACACCTTCACTGCAGGCTTCAGAGAGGACTGGGGTCTACTGGGGTTCGAGGTTCCAGAAGGGCAAGGGGGGTACGCTTTTGTCTTTGGTGTGGGTCTTTCTGGTGTGCTTGCTAACGAGCTGCATGGCAGGTCGACATATGTCTTGACAAGCATGTGGTACCAGGTGGTTGATGTTTTGGCCACGCGAGATACGCTTGCGACATAAGTTTCAAATAGCAAAGGTACGATCTTGTGGACATGTTTCAAAAAAGCCCAAACCAAAGAACTTTTGCTGTACCTGTCAGACACAGCAGCGCCATGCACAAGCGCCATAGATGTGCGCTGTAATGCAGTAAGTGTGACCTTAAGCTGACCTGGAGGGCATCCTGCCTCTTTGGAGATGTGCCTGTGCCTCGTCCTCCTCCTCTTCTCTCCTATCAGGCACCCAGGTAGAGTCAGTGACCTCATCATCCCCTCCCTCCTCATCACTGTCAACAACCTGGCAGTATGCTCCAGCTGGGGGAACATCATCACTGACAAATTGCTGTCCCTCTCGGCCACCCCCTCTCCCTGGGCTCATATCAATGCCTTCCTCTATCAGTGTTCCGTCATCTGAGTCTTCAAAAACGCTGCGCATCTTCCTGCAGCATGTACCCAACACTGTGTTGAAACAGTTTGGGGGACTCCTCAGGAGGACATGGTGGTACTAGGGAAGTATTGTGTGAAGCCATTGTGCAGAGGGAAGAGGACGCCTTGGCAGCTGCTTTGCCAGATAAACTTTGATCAGTCTGTGTGAGAGAGGATGAGGAGGATGAGGACGGCTTGGTTATCCACTCTACTAATTTCTCTGCATGTTGAGGCTCAACACGGCCAGCTCCCGAAAAGAAGGACGAGCGGCCACGGCCACGTGCTGAAGAGGATGCACCACATCCACTACCAGCGTTACCTCTACATGCAGAGCCTGCTTGCCCTCGTGACACTCTGCCTCTCTTTGTTGTCCTTCCAGACATATTTATGCAATCAGGTGGTATGTAACAGCACAAGCGGAGTCACACCAACTGCGCTCAGGTGGTATGTAACAGCACACATACAGTGACACTAACTGTGCTCAGGTGGTATATAACAGCACAGGTGCGGTGACACTAACTGCGCTCAGGTGGTATATAACAGCACAGGTGCGGTGACACTAACTGCGCTCAGGTGGTATGTAACAGCACACGTACAGTGACACTAACTGCGCTCAGGTGGTATGTAACAGCACACATACAGTGACACTAACTGCGCTCAGGTGGTATATAACAGCACAGGTGCGGTGACACTAACTGCGCTCAGGTGGTATGTAACAGCACACGTACAGTGACACTAACTGCGCTCAGGTGGTATATAACAGCACAGGTGCGGTGACACCAAATGCGCTCAGGTGGTATATAACAGCACACGTACAGTGACACTAACTGCGCTCAGGTGGTATATAACAGCACAGGTGCGGTGACACTAACTGCGCTCAGGTGGTATGTAACAGCACACGTACAGTGACACCAACTGCGCTCAGGTGGTATATAACAGCACAGGTGCGGTGACACCAAATGCGCTCAGGTGGTATATAACAGCACACGTGTGGTGACACCAAATGCGCTAAGGTGGTATGTAACAGCACAAGTGCGGTGACACCAAATGCGATAAGGTGGTATGTAACAGCACACGTGCGGTGACACCAAATGCGCTAAGGTGGTATGTAACAGCACACGTGCGGTGACACCAAATGCGCTCATGTGGTATGTAACAGCACACGTGCGGTGACACCAAATGCGCTCAGGTGGTATGTAACAGCACACGTGCAGTGACACCAAATGCGCTCAGGTGGTATGTAACAGCACACGTGCGGTGACACCAAATGCGCTCAGGTGGTATGTAACAGCACACGTGCGGTGACACCAAATGCACTCAGATGGTATGTAACAGCACACGTGCAGTGACACCAAATGCGCTCAGGTGGCATGTAACAGCACACGTGCGGTGACACCAAATGCGCGAAGGTGGTATGTAACAGCACACGTGCGGTGACACCAAATGCGTTCAGGTGGTATGTAACAGCACACGGGCGGTGACACCAAATGCGCTAAGGTAGTATGTAACAGCACACATGCGGTGACACCAAATGCACTAAGGTGGTATGTAACAGCACACGTGCGGTGACACCAAATGCGCTCAGGTGATATGTAACAGCACACGTGCGGTGACACCAAATGCGCTAAGGTGGTATGTAACAGCACACGTGCGGTGACACCAAATGCGCTAAGGTGGTATTAAACAGCACACGCACAGTCAGAGCGACTGCGTTTCTGTGCAATTCAATAGCCCACTTGCATTAACAGCAACTGCCTTTCTGTGCAAATAAATAGCACACGTGCAGTAACAGTTAATGCGTCTATGTGCAATTAACTAACACGTGTACACTAATACGTTAGAGCATCAAGCACAATCTCCTGCCTGACAGATTCTAATAGCAGAACTAGCTAAGCTATACAGTTTATAAATATATTGGGCCAGATTCAGGTAGATGGGCAAATCTTTATTTTAGAGAAACGTTTCTCATTTAAGTTACTCCGCCGAAACTTTAGGAGAAAGTACTGTATTCACATAGCACTTGCTCCTAAAGTTGCAGCTGCGTAGCGAAAATGAGCCGGCGGAATTCAAATTGGGCGGGTAGGGGGCGTGTATTATTATAACTAGGCGCAATCCCACGGCGAACGTACTGCGCATGCGTCGACTGTCAGTGCGCATGCTCCAAATTCTGTCAGGGAACGTCAATGACGTCAATCCCCATTCACGGACGTTTTACGCAAACGACGCAAACATTTTTAAATTTGACGCGATGACGACGGCCATACTTAACATAGGATACTCCACTAGGGGGCTGGTTTTTCTTTACGCTGCGTATCTCTTACGGAAACGTCGGAAAGTCACAGCGTCGGGCCCGAATACGATCGTGAATTGCTGATTCTGGCTGATTAGCATATTCTCTGCGTTAATCAGCAGGAACGCCCCGAGCGCCATTTTTAAAATTGCAGTTCCGATCCGACGGCGAAATACAATTACGTATCTGTCTGTCTGTCTATCTATCTATCTATCTATCTATCTATCTATCTATCTATCTATCTATCTATCTATCGCGTTTTTAGAGATGCGCGGCGTAACTGTTACTTTGCGCCGTCGGATCCATGCGCCGTCCCTACTATACCAGATCCACCTTCAAATAGGCTACTTCTTACCGGTGAAACTTTTCCACGCCGGCGTGGCTTTGGCGCATCTTTACGCGGGACAGATCAACCGTTCCCATGGATTATCTATTCAAATATGCAAATGAGGGAGAACCGCCAATTCAGAAACGTACGTTTGTCCGGCGCCGGCGTAACCCGGTGCGCGTAACTGCAATTTCCTGCGGAAAGTCACCCCTCATAAAGCAGGGGTAACTTTGCACAGGAGTTGAACAGATCAGCTGGAGAGCAGCTAAAGCAACACGGTTACAGACAAATTGAGCTAAAACACTTGCTGGACAACACATCTGTCTGCCAACATGCCAGGGGCAGCCTTGCTCATAGCCCTACAGCGTCGACGTGCACGTAGGAGGGCACAGGAGAGGATATTTTGCACGCGCATTGACGTTTTTGGCATGAGTGATTTGGAGGTGTTTCGCCTATTCAGATTCAGTCCTGAAGCCATCCTGGAACTAACCACAAGCCTGCAGGATGACATCACCAGCCAGACACACCGCTCACAAGCAGTGCATCCACTGGTGAAGGTTCTGGCAACACGTCATTTCCTTGCTAGTGGATCTTTTCAAAGAACAAGTGGATTGGTGGCTTCCCAGTCCAACATGAGCAGATGTGTGCACCAGGTTATCCCAGCAATCCTCAGACGCATGGCCAACCAAATCATCAAACCCACCACTGAGGACCTGCGGCTGAAGGCAATGACAGATTTCTATAGAATTGCCCGAATCCCACGCACCGTTGGGGCCATTGATTACACACATGTGGCACTACGGCCCCCCGGGACACAGAGCACATATACTGCAATTGGAAGCATTGGCATTCCATCAATGTACAGGTGATAGTTGATGCCCAAGGCCTAATATGGCACGTCCGTGCCAAGGACCCCGGGTCCAGCCATGACAGCTACATATACCGTCAAAGCACCATCTCCACAGAATTTGAACAGAACGTGACTGTCCCCCCCCATGATGCACACATCACAAGGGGCACATGCACTACTAACATCCTCCTGTCTTTTCCTTACCAGGTGACGCGGCATTTGCACTTGGACCCCATCTCATGACTCCATTCCGGGATCCCCAAACCAGAGAAGAGCAAAGATACAATGAAGCACACATAAAATCCCGTGCAGTGGTGGAGCGCACCTTTGGCCTCCTGAAGTCACGTTTCCGATGCCTGGATAAGTCTGGGGGTACCCTCTTGTATTCCCCAAACTTTGTGTGCCAGATCATTGGGGCATGTTGCATGCTGCACAACTTTGCCATGAGAAAGGGTCTGCAGATTGACTTACGTGATGACCTGACCCCCGAACCACACAGTCCCCCCTTGCCCGAGGGTCCCCCGTCTGCTGAGGGAAGAGCAGTCAGGAGGGTCCTTTTGGTAGGCTACTTTTCACGGTAAACACACACATTAATCATGGCACAATGAGAATGCACACATGCACACCACTGTGATCCCTAGCACAGTCACACCACATCCACATCAAATTGGATTAGACCAAAGTACACCACATGGGACTTGGGAGCAGCAACGCCACGCCACGGCTCCAATTATGTTGCTGTACATTCATACACCATTCACACGTGTCGTGGTGATAATTTCTCACCAACGATTGAGGGTGACACCCCTTAATGGCAGGAGTGTCACCCCCACACATTCACACCACATTCACACTGTATCCTGCACTCCTCACCATATGCAGGGAGATAAAAATAAATAAAACTCATAATCTGAGTATCAAACATAAATTAATATAAATCAACGGCTCTGTCGTGGGCTCCTTCTTGTCCCTAGGCTCCTGGGGTGCAGTTGCCTGGGGCGAGCCACAGGTGAGGGGGCTGGGGGGGCTGGTGGTTGAACCTCCCCCAGTCTCTCCCTGGCTGCCTGGCTGCCCTCCATTGCCACGGCTAGCCGGTGGAGGTAGGTATTGGTGGCAGCCTGCATCCGCAGCCGGCGGGTGGTATTGCTGCGCTGTTGTCGCCGTGTCTGCCTCCCCTCCTCACGAACAGCAGCTGCCAGGCTCCAGACCTCAGAGACCAGGCCAGATGTTGTGGTCTGCAGGTCCACCAGACAGGACAGAAGGGCTGCCCTGTTCGCAACTACATCCTGCAGACTTTCATTGATATTGGTATTCTCCCCAGCCTGCTGGGTGATGGCTTCCTGGACTGCCACAGTGCAAGCAGCCTGGCTCTCGGCCGTGGACGCCAGGCTATCTGCGTCACGATGCAGATCACCCGCAAGACACCCAATATGGCGGGTCTGCCTTGTCTGGTCCCTTGCCAGATGGTCCTCAAACTCGTCAGGGACTCCTCGTGATTTTTTCGTTGCCTTACTAGAGGCCTGAGAGGCTGGTGGATGGCTGTAGGGGAGGTCCCTTGAGGGGGTATCCCTGGAGGGGATGGTGTCCCTTGATGGGGTATCCCTGCAGGGGATGGTGTCCCTTGATGGGGAATCTAGCAGGGGGGGGTTTGGGAGGGGCCAGGTATGGGGGTCTCATCCAGCAGATACAGAGCATCCTCTTCTACCCCGACGTGCTCCTCCTCAACCTCCTCAAGCAATGATGTAGGGGCGATCTCCACCATGGATGGGGTGGCTCGCCCTGCAACCAATGACGGCCCAGCTCCATCCTGCACATCTGTGGATGACACAAAACAATCACATGTTGGAGGACCCACACACTTGTCACATGTATGCCCCCCCACCCATGCAACACACCACAAAGCAGATAAAACACACTTACCTGACCTCAAAGGCTGATCCCCTGATTCGAAGCCCGGCAGACCCTCCACAAGCTCCCTATCCAGCAACCTGGCCACGACCATGTCCTCAGGGTGATTCTTGTGGCTGGTCCTCCACCTGTGCCACTGGCATGCTTCCTGATTGCCACTAGCTTATCTTTGACCAATCTCTGCATGTCGTTGATTTTCTTGCGGATGTGCTTGGGCTCCCTGTCCGCCACACCGACAGCATTGACCTGCCTGGTTAGTTCCGCATAGATGCGGTTTTTCTCAGATTTCCCAGTGTTGGCACTCTGTGGCCCATAGAGGCGGGCACCATGTTGGGAGAGCCCATCGGTGATCACAACCTTCTCCTGAGGGCTGAAATGTAACATTCTACGGTCAGCAGGAGTCTCTGGTGCAGCCATCATAAATGCAAAAAGCAGGATGCAAAAGCCCTGGCAAATAAAAAAAATGCTGGTCGCGTTTTGCAAGTGAGTGGCGCTTCTGTGTGCGTATTTATGCACTGGAGTAGGAAGTGGTGCGGCGGATCTTGGTGGTGACGTCGGCGCCGTACTGCGCATGCGCACAGGAGGCAGACAGCCAGGCGACATCAGTGCGCATGCACCGTTTAAGATACACCGTACGGATCTCTCTGCGCCACCGTCAGATCATCATTTGCATGTGGTGACGCCCACTTACAGTTCCGCCGCCTTATGCCGTCGAAAAACCGCTGCGCAGGTGAGTGAACAATTGATGAAGTACATGCCTCTCCGTGCTGGTACGGCATAGCGGAAAAAAGATGCACCACGCCGGAGCAACGATGCGCCATTGTACATGAATCTACCCCACTGTCTGTCTGTCTGTCTGTCTGTGTCTGTCTGTCTGTCTGTGTCTGTCTGTGTCTGTCTGTCTGTCTGTCTGTGTCTGTCTGTCTGTGTCTGTCTGTCTGTGTCTGTCTGTCTGTCTGTGTCTGTCTGTCTGTGTCTGTCTGTCTGTCTGTCTGTGTCTGTCTGTCTGTGTCTGTCTGTCTGTCTGTCTGTCTGTGTCTGTCTGTCTGTCTGTGTCTGTCTGTCTGTCTGTCTGTGTCTGTCTGTGTGTCTGTGTCTGTCTGTGTGTCTGTGTCTGTCTGTGTGTCTGTGTCTGTCTGTGTGTCTGTGTCTGTCTGTGTCTGTCTGTGTCTGTCTGTCTGTGTGTCTGTGTGTGTCTGTGTCTGTCTGTGTGTGTCTGTCTGTCTGTGTCTGTCTGTCTGTCTGTCTGTCTGTCTGTGTCTGTGTCTGTCTGTCTCACTTCTCTAAGCAAGCCGGAACACACTACACGAGGCCGCCCGGGAGGCGGCCTTTTATAGTGTGGGGCGTGTGCTAAAGCCCTGAGCCCTAATTGGCCAAAGCACCCAGGCTTTGGCCAATTAGGTCTCTTCGTTTTTTGGGCGCTGTGATTGGCCAAGCATACGGGGTCATGGTGCATGCTTGGCCAATCATCAGCGCGCAACGCCGCAATGAATTATGGCTCATTCGAATTTGGTGCAAACGACCCGATTTGTTCGTTTTGGACGAACGATCGATCGGCCAATGTTCGATGCGAACATGTGTTTGCATCGAACACGAAGCTCATCCCTAAAAATTAACACACAAACTATCTGCCTTTACAGACTATGTATTTTTTTACATCGTCAATCCTAAGACTACAATTCCAAATGTATTAAAAAATAAATAAACAGTATGGGGAGATCTCAATTTTTAAAATCAATGTAACCAAGACAGATCCTAAATGTAAATATCAGCAAATTAGAACAGCTTTTAAGGGAGGAGTTTAGGTGTCCTTGGCAGAAGGAACTTACTTATTTAGGATTTAACCACTTAACCCCCTGACCATATTGCTGCCCAATGACCAGAGCACTTTTTGTGATTCGGCACTGTCGCTTTAACTGACAATTGCGCGGTCGTGCGATGTGGCTCCCCAACAAAATTGGCTTCCTTTTTTTCCCACAAATAGAGCTTTCTTTTGGTGGTATTTGATCATCGCTGCGGTTTTTATTTTTGCGCTATAAACAAAAATAGAGCGACTATTTTGAAAATAAATCTATGGGCCAGATTCAGGTAGAGTTAGGCTGGAGTATCCATTGATCCGCCAGCCTAACTGTCACTTTAAGCCGGCGTTTTTGTTTTCTGTAACCAGAAAACAAGAAACGCCGGGTTGGAGTTCCGATGCGATCGGCGCAATTGAATTTCGCCATCGCATCTTTACTTCAACTTAAAAATGGCGCCGGTGGCGTTCCCGCCGATTTACGCTCAAAAAATATGTTAATGAGCGGGAATCGGCAATTCACGAGCGAATTTGGGCGCGACGCAGTGACTTTACGACGTTTCCGGAAGCGATACGCGGCGTATAGATAAAGCAGCCCCCTAGTGGAGTATCCTATGTTAGGTATAGCCGTCGTCATCGCGTCGAAAAAAAAAAATCGCGTCGCTTGCGTAAAAAGTTCATGAATGGGGATGTGACGTCATTGACGTTTCACCTGACAGAATTTGGAGCATGCGCACTGGGTGCATTGACACTCGACGCATGCGAAGCGCAGTACGTTCGCCCGCGGGATCGCGCTTATTTTAAATAATACACGCCCCGTACCCGCCCAATTTGAATTCCGCCGGCTCATTTTCGATACGCTGCCGCAACTTTAGGAGCAAGTGCTTCTTGAATAACAGCACTTGCTCCTAAAATTTCGGCAGAGTAACATAAATGAGATGCGTTACTCTGGAGTAAAGAAACTCCCATCTACCTGAATCTGGCCCTATATTTTTTACATTTTGCTATAATAAATATCCCCAAAAAATATATAAAAAAAAATTGTTTTTCCTCAGTTTAGGCCGATACGTATTCTTCTACATATTTTTCGTAAAAAAAAATCGCAATTAGCTTTTATTGATTGGTTTACGCAAAATGTATAGCGTTTTAGCGTTTTATGGCATTTTTTTTTTTTTTTTACTAGTAATTGTGGCGATCAGCGTTTTTTTTTCAGTACCGAGACATTATGGCGGACGTATCAGACAATTTTGACAAATTTTTGGGAACATTGGCATTTTTATAGCGATCAATGCTATAAAAATGCATTGGATTACTATAAAAAATGCCATTGGCAGTGAAGGGGTTAACACTAGGGGGGGGAAGGGGTTAAGTGTGTTCCTGGGTGTGTTTTAACTGTATGGGGGGGGTGGACTCACTAGGGGAAATCACTGATCTTCTGTTCATACAGTTTCCCTGCTGACAGGACCAGAGAGCTTTGTGTTTACACACAAAGCTCCCGGTCCCCGCTCTGATCGCGGCCACCGGGCGCGCGCGGTTCTCGGGGGATGAGCGGGGACACGCGGGACGCCAGCAGCGCGCTAGTCCTAGCGGCCGCAAAAATGAGAACGTATAGCTACGGGCTCTCGCCCAGGAGAGCCACCGTCCCGCCGTAAAATGATGGTCAGCGGTTGGCTAGTGGTTAAACTCGCTAACTCAAGTATTCAAATTATATCCCCCTATTAGATAAAATTAAAATGGAAATCAAAAGGGTAATAGACCAATTTCATGGATAGAACAAATATCTTGAAGATGGTCCTTCCAAAAGTTCTGTATACATTTTTGATGATATTTTTACTCCCACAGACCCTTAATGTATGGGGCATGTTTCTCACTGACCTCTGAAGAATCAGTCTTAGGCCCCTTTCACACGGGGCGGATCAGTAATGATACGCCCCGTGAACCTCCGCTTTCTCTGCGGGGATCACTCCGTTAATTCCCGCTGAGCCTGCGGATGACAGGGCGGTCCCGGCACACTGTGCAGGGACCACCCTGTCTTTTCTCCGCTCTCCCCTATGGAGGGGGAATCAGATGAACACAAACCATCTGTCCGTGTTCAACCAATCCGATCAACGGATGGAAAAGTAGGTTTTTCCTCCGTCACACTTTGGTGGATCTGAGCGGGTGGGATGTCAGCGGGCATGTCACCACTGACATCCGCAGCTCCACAGAGGAGCACCCGTTCAGGTCTTCCTAAATAACTGGCAGGCAGATCTGAATGGGCCGCCCATGTGAAAGAGCCCTTAGTGTTGAATTGCATTAACCAAAATTGCCCAATACAGTTTCAGCGCAAGGGAATTACTTGGCATACTTGCAATGCGCTGAAATGCATTTTAAATAACCCAACAAAACCACTTCCGCCAACAAAAACAATTCCGCCAACAAAAACAATTCCGCCAACAAAAACAATTCCGCCAACAAAAACAATTCCGCCAACAAAAACACTTCCGCCAACAAAACCACTTCCGCCAACAAAACCACTTCTGCCAACATCAACAGGAGATAGGAAAGGTTGATGAAGCAAAAGAGAACTTTGCAGTATCAGGACTGGATATGAAACAGCGATCCTGCTCTCAGTAGTAGTAGATACAGTTCGTCGTCACTCTAGCCAGAGTGGGGGAAGTGCCTCCGGACAGACCTTTGTCACAAGCCTGGCAGCCGAAGTGTCACTGTTAAATTGCTGGGAGGAACAGGCCTCTGTTACAGGCCTGGCTCGGGCCTCTGCCACAGGCCTAGTACTTCAGTACTCGAGAGAACAATTTGGATTGAGCAAATCCTCCCAGTAATGCAATGAGAGGGTCACTGGTTGACAGCTGTCATGTACCTGTCCAATCACTATGACCAGATCGCCGATGGTTCGTTCAAGCTGTTTTGGATAACCTGCCTCCGGGTTCCCCCACCGAACGGCACACAGCCTGAGATATTCTCAGTAAGGCTGGGGACCCAGTAAGTCACTGGGGCCCCCTTCTACATCTGGATGGATCTTCATGGAGCAGGCAGCTCTGCCCAGGTGGGCCATGCGGACGGGGTCTGTGGATGCGCGTACCCTGAAGGTGGATGCCGCACCTGGAATGTGGACCCTGCGCCGAGAGAAAAGAAACCCCCTTATGGCGCCTGTTACAGATATACCCCTCCAGCATGCCCAGCGAGGGGAAAAACTCCTCTAATTGACTGATGGGGAAAAGCAGCTCACCCAGAACCCCTTTAGCGCCAACTTTCACCCAGGGGTGGAATAGCACCCCTGGAACGCAGACTGACCCACAGGACAGTTCTGGAATAACAGAAACCTGTAATTTAACAAATTATGAATGATAGCAAAATCACTCTCATTCACCCACTAACTTTAGCGTAGTGCCCATACTAAAAGTAAGGGCGCTACATATATAAAAGACAAAATGTTTTCCTCAGTTTAGGGCGATATGTATTCTACATATTTTTGATAAAAACATTACACGTGTATATTGTTTCTTTTGCAAAAGTTATAGCGTCTACAAAATAGGGGATAGATTTGCCATTTTTATTGAATTTGTTTACTAGTAATGGCAGTTATCTTTGATATTTGTCAGGACTGCAACATTATAATGTACACTTGACACTATTTTGGGATCATGGTCATTTATACAGCATTTAGAGCTACACATAGATATTGATTACTGTGTAAATAGCAAGAAAGGGGTTAAATACTAGAGGGCGATCAAGGGGTAAAATGTGTTTCAGGGAGTGATGGGCTACCACTCACATGACAGTGTTGTGGAAATTTGAAGATATATTTAATATATCTTGTCATAAGGGCACCCAGTTATAGCACTTCCGCAACCCGCTCTAAACAGAGCTGATTGGGGCAGTCTGAGGCTGGTTGAATCTAGTCTGGTAGTAGAAAATGTCTTGAGGTTGGAGTGTGATGTTTGCGGCGTGGGCGTATGTCCGCCAGCGAGGGGCCCTCTGCATTTTGCACCAACGATTGTTGAGGGGGGTGCGTTCACTTCGCAAACATACGAGTGGTTATGGACAGATCTGCGATCTTGGGTCATGTCTGATCAGCATGATTTGGGCATGATTAGCGTACGCCTGTAGTTAGCCTCTATTCCACCTTAAGGGTATAATCTGGATATGCGTTATTCTATGGAATGGCGCAGATTAAGGATTCTTTCAGCGTTTAATATGAGAGCTTGTGATTGGTTTTGGGTCAAGGGAAGCACATGTATTTCCTGCCCAGACACGCCCATAAGACTTTAGCCAGCAGTGTATGTATCCTATTCATTGTATGCATTTCTATTCATGCATTCTTTTTTTTCTCATTAAAGTTTAAGTTTATTTTCTGAATAAAGTCAGTACAATTTAAAGAACATATCAGGAAATCAATAAATTTTGTTACATATCCTTAAATATTGAGACATGAATCGTTTGCTGAAGTCATCACTACGCATTTCTCAACCATACCTAAATAACATTCTATCTGCGATGAAAGGAAAACAGGTTCAACAAGGGAGTAAATTCTGACCCTAAGCCATATAGTCTAACCGGGGTAGCTCCCTACCCTCCCCCAAATCCTGCAGTTCCTATCAATCCGTCTAGGGTCCCTAGTCTACAGCAGTTGGGATAAATCAAAACCTTATTGGTCCAACATATATAGGAATGAGATGGAAGGGCACCCTCCACCCCCACTGACACCCCAATGGGATCACTCTGTGCCCGGGGAGGTAGAGTAATTCCCCAAACCATCCCGCCCCCTTAGCAAGTTATTATAAATATTACAGTTTTGTGAAGTCCACTTCGTGATGTACCTCCATTTCATAAACTTAAAATTCTCAAGTACTCTGGTATGAAGTGTATGATATCTGGACCGATTAAATGAACCTAATACTAAAGAATAAATAACAAGTTCGATGAGGAGGAGGGAGAGGGAGGGAGAAAAAGAGAGGAGAATCCCTCTTCAACTTCCTCCACCCCTATGATAGAGCCGTAACATGTATATATATGGAGAATGTTTCCCAAACACAGATTATACATAAAACCTGAACACAAGCACAGCATAAAACCAGATCATAGAGAAGAAAAGTAGAAGAGAAGAAAAAGAGGAATGTGAGAAAGATAGAAAGAGAGGGAATGAAAAAGAGGGTAGGGGTGAGAGGGTAGAGAGACAGAGATCCTACCTGCCAGGTGTGTACATCAGCCTACAGTAAGTTATGTTATCACCCCTTTATGGGGTGTGAGATCCCTAAGTATTTTATCCATGGTTCCCAGATTGCGTTAAACTGAGTAAGTCTATCCAACATTGAGCCAATTCTCCTTTCCTGTTCCATTATCCAGGTGATCTTTCTTTTCATACTTAAGATTGAGACCGCTTGTTTCTTCCAGGCTGCAGCTATAGTGATTCTAGCTCCTGTTAGGATAAACCATATCAGCCTTCTGGTAACCTTTGATACTTGTGGTATGAATCCATTCAGTAAGGCAATCGCCGGGGACTGATGTATATTACAGCCCGTAATCCGTCTAATTATATGGAACACTTTACTCCAAAAACCTCGTATTCTTGGGCATTCCCACCAGGTGTGAATAATGGAGCCCACACCTTGGCATCCTCTGAATCATAGAGGTGAGGATGAAGGATATATGGATGCCAGTCTTAGGCCTCGTACACACGAGGGGATATGTCCGCTGAAAACGGTCCGATGGACCGTTTCAGCAGACATCTCCGCTCGTGTGTATGGGCTAGCGGACAGATTTCTCCACCCGACAGATTTCAAAGCATGCTTTGAAATCTATCCGGTGGAATCTGTCCGCCCGACATGTCTGCTGGTTAGTACACTTACCAGCAGACATGTCGTCCCCCACCGCCGCCGCGCCGCCGCCGAATGGATTCGGCGCATGCGCGGAAGTGTTTTACTTCCTGGTGCGGTGACGTGGCGGTGACGCGGCCGCGTCAATGTCACCGCCGCGTCACCGCGCCGTCCGGCGGCGGGGAATTTGATCCGATGGTGTGTACACGCCATCGGATCAAACTCCCGATCGGACATATCCGATGGAAATGGTCCGCGGACCGTTTTCATCGGATATGTCCGATCGTGTGTATGGGGCCTTAGAGGAACTAGATACCATCTAGTAAATATTTTGACATTCGCCTCTATGAGTGACATGTTGATGATACCCTTTATAGATCTATGGAAGTTTTCTCCCCAATCTTCCAAATCCCACTCATCCTGAATTTCCTTCTCCCAAGCTAGCATATAGGGTAATTTATTGACATTGTTCGCAAGGGATTTGTAAATTACAGAAATACCACCCTTCCTTACTGGGGCCTGTTCACATTTTCGTTCATAGGGCGTAAAATGACCAGTTACAGCCTTGTCAGTGTAAAGTTTCTGTACAAAACTGTAGATTTGAGAAAATCTTGATTTCTCTGAAGGAGGAAGATCAAGACTGTCCCTAAAATATTGTTCTGATAAAGGACCTGAGTGGGAGAAGAATCGTCCAATGAGGTATACTCCCTTATCTCGCTGGAAGGATTCAACCACTGGAAGGATTCAACGTTCACATTGGATGCAAAGGACGGGACCAGAAATATATCAGTTAATGGTAGACTCTTATGCCGCGTACACACGGTCGTTTTTTGCGATGAAAAAAAACGACGTTTTGTGTGAAGTAAAAAACGACGTTTTTGAAACGTCACTTTTCAAAGACAATTTTGCATACACACCATCGTTTTTTCACAAAAAGCGAGGTTACGTTCACCACTCTTTTCCATTGAAGCTCGCTTCATAACTAGCTTCTGGGCATGCGCGGGTTGAAAAACGTCGTTTTAAAAGACGTATTTGCTACACACGGTGACTTTTTGTGAAACAAAAAACGACGTTTTGAAAAACGACACAAAAAATTCAAGCATGTTGGAATTTTTTTTTGGTCGTTTTTTTTAAGACAAAAAACGACGTTTTGCCCACACACGATCAATTTAAATGACGTTTTAAAAAACGTCGTTTTTTTTCATCGCAAAAAACGACCGTGTGTACGCGGCATAAGAGACTAAAGAGGGATTGCACCTGAGGGAGTCCCACAGAACCAACGCCTGTGACAGTGCCGTAGACATAATAGAATGTCTGCGTTTGGGGATAGACCACACAAGATTTTCCAATGAGCATGTGGGGGATGCCTGTTCTTCCAGACTAACCCAATCAGGTTGGTCCTGTTTGAGGTATATATCTGACAGTTGTGCCAGTCTAGCTGCCTGGTAGTACCACAGCAAATTTGGGAGTCCCAAACCTCCCTGATTAGGGAGATTAAAGAGGCTATGCGATAATACACGGGGGCTTTTTTTGTTCCATACAAATTTGGTGATCTTACCCTGAAAAGCCTTCAAGTGATTCCTTTTTATCGGTATGGGGAGAAAACGAAAGAAGTATTTGATAGATGAGCCATTCCAACCAAATTCATATTTTTTTGAGGGCCCTATATTTGGACATATTGACTTTAAGGCCAGAGGCCCTGGAGAATTTGTCAAGTACAGAGTAGGTTTCAGACATAGAGGAAATCGGGGAAGTAACAAATAGTAGCAGGTCATCTGCAAATAATGCACATTTGTGGTCCTTATGGGTACATTGAACTCATTTGATATTCGCGCTATTCCGAATCGCTATTGCCAAAGATTCTATAACAATTGCGAATATCAAAGGAGGCAATGGGCATCCCTGGTGGGTTCCCCTTTTAATTTTAATATATTCTGAAAATAGTCCCTGCAGTCTTATTTTAGCCTCAGGAGAGTAGAGTGCAGATAATATGCCCAAGACTCTTGAGCCAAACCCACAACGTCTCATAACTTCAAACATATATGGCCAGGAGACCGAATCAAAGGCCTTTTGAAGGTCCAATGATAAGAGCATCCCTTCTTGTTTTTGATCTCCTATCCAACCGGATTGCAATATGGAGATTATGTCTACCGCTCTCCTTACTTGGTCAGGGCCTTGTCTACCAGGAATGAAACCCACCTGATCCTTATGTATATACTGACCAATGAAGGATGCTAGTCTTTTGACTATTTTTTTTAGTTAGGATTTTAAGGTCATTGTTAATCAACGATATTGGTCTATAGTTTTCCACTTGACTGGTATCCTTGTCAGGTTTAGGGATCACAGAGATATATGCCGAATTCAGCTGAATATCTATAGGATTACCCTTCGTTAAATGGTTAAAAAAACGAGTAAGGTATGGAGATAGAAGAGCCGAGAAAGTCTTGTAGTAATGAGCAGAGAAACCATCTGGTCTTGGAGCTTTATCTGTTTTTAAACATTTTGATCACTTCCAAAACTTCCTCAATCGAGATGGGAGCTTCCATTTTCTCTCTATGCACTTCCCCGCCAGCGAGAAGGTCCAAACTATCTAGGAATTCTCCCACGCTATTAGAATTGGAGAGTGTTTCAAAGTCGTAAAGTTTTGAATAGAAGCTTTGGAAGGAATCCATCACCTTCTGAGGGTTCAAGGTAAATAAGCCATTGGCTTGTTTAATCTTAGGGAGGACTCTCGGCCTTAGTCTAGGGGATAGTTTATGCGCCAACATTGGACCAATTTTATCTTTTAGTCTATAAAATCTAGCTCCCGACCATTTAAGTGCCTCATCTGCTCTTACCGTAAGCGCAAGATTCAGAGCTGTCCTGGCAGCGTCCAATTTAGAAGTTGGGAAACCAAAGGGGTCCAATTTATGTTTTTTGCTCAAATCGTCAAATGTCTTTTCAAGTTCCTCCACCTCCAGCCTCTTCAGTCTTTTTTGTCTGGCTGCGATCTGTATTAGTTTTCCCCTCACTGTCACCTTGTGGGCCGCCCATAAGGTTTCTGGAGAGATTTCCTCTATGTCATTATTTTTAAAGTAATCTGTTATAGCTTGTTCAATCTCTGTGGCTATAGTTGGGTCTTTCAACAATGACTGGTTGAGGGTCTAATGAGATACTCTTTGATTAGAACTGTTTTTTCTTAGAGATAACAGAACCATGGAATGATCCGACCATGGGACGTCCATAATGGAGGACTTCTGGGCCGAGGGGACATGGTGATTGGAAATTAATATATGGTCTATACGTGAATACGACTGGTGGGGGTTAGAGAAGTGAGTAAAATCTTTAGCAGTTGGGTTCAATTCTCTCCATATGTCGGTCAATCTATATTGGTGAAGCACGTGAGCGACTTGGGTACTGGTTTTAGTAGGTCTTATTAATTTAGCCTTTGCTGGGCCGGATTTATCCAGTCCAGAGTCAAAAGCCAGATTGGAATCTCCCCCCATAACTATGACTCCCTCTACCAAAGGCTGGAGAGATTCAAGCATTTGGCAGAAGAACCCCTTCTGTCGCCGGTTGGGAGCATAGTATGATATAAAAGTGTACGTATTTCCTTCCAAAGTGCCCTTTACCAGAATGAATCTACCCTCTGGGTCCGCGTATTCCTTAATTAAGTTAAATTTGCAGTGTTTGGAGAATAAAATTGCCACTCCTTTAGTCTTATTTTCGGCCTTTGACAGGTAGAATAATGGGAAATAAGCATGTAAGAACGAGGGAGTATACCGCTTTGGGAAGTGGGTCTCTTGTAGAAATACCACATCAGCATGAAGGGATTTGTAGACTTGTAGCGCCTATGTAGGCGATATATCAGAAAATATTTGAATTATGGCGCCTTGGTACTGTAGTTGTTCGTGCTTGTGAGACTGTTTCATCACTTCCTCCTTAATGGAATAGAAATGTGGTTTAACTACCACATCCCTTGGTAAACCGTCCTTTCTTAAAGGACCCAGGGCCCTATGTGCTCGGTCCAATTCCAATTTGTGAGTTGGTACAGATGGGATCAGGATTTTGATAATGTCCTGTATAGCTGTATGCACGTCTGAGATAGATTCTGGTAATCCTCTGACCCTGGAATTATCTCTTCTTGATATGTTCTCTAATTCGACGATCCGTGCCTGAGCAGCTTCCAGCTGTTCCTGCATGAATTGCAAATGTTCTGAGTTCTGATCAGTCCGTTCTGTATTAACCTCCAGTTTGTGTTCAATATTTTCTATTCTGCTTCCCAGGCTCTAAAAATCAGCTCTAATCTCTCCTGTGATTCTTTCTGCATTTTGTGCCAGTCCTTTATCTAGCATTTCAGAAATTCTGGTGAATAATTCAGAGACATTGAAGGTTACCTCATGCCTGTTCAGCCTTTGTATTCATATGTGCAGGACTTTGTGAGGTAATTACCTCAGGAGTTAAATGACCAGCCTCCATGAGATTTTTAATTTCAAATGATGCAGGAGGGGAGAGAATAGGGAAAGTGTCAGAATTTGGTGTCTGAGGTACTATAGAAGGACTTATAGGAGATATAGCTTGTCTGTCAGTCAATGAGGTCTCAACTGTACCCAATGTACTTGTCTGAGGTACGGCGGCCATCTTAAGTAAATTGTTCTTAGCCAGCCTTTTATTTAGTTTCTTGCTCTTTTTGTAATATTTGCCCGGCATGAACTGGGTCCACAGTATGTCAGCTAATCACTACTGTTGTTTCTCTGCTCTTAACGGGTATATAGAACCTGTAATTCTCATCAGAAAAACGAAACAGCGCGGGCACCCTGTCCCCAGCTGTCGTTCTTTACAAGGCTCCTGTGTATAATTCCCCTGAATAAGGAATAGTTTACCCGGTATCTTCCGATTCACCCTCGAATCCGCAGTCCTCGGATATCTTTTTGTCGTTTGTATCCGGGTTAAAACTCTATATATTTGCGTTTGACAGCCAGTGGTGAGCGGAGCTCCGGTCCTAAGCTGCCATCCTAGGAGCTCCCACGCATGCGCCGAGATCTCTATGCATGCATTCTATGGGACTTTTTGTCAGAAGGAATGTTTTATATGGTGTTTGCTGTGTGGAGAGGACATCCTGTGATGACCACTCCCATGAAGGAGGTGATTAACTGGTGGAGTGATCACTTCCTGTTTGTGTGAATAAAATGAGCTGTGCTAAGCGATGAAGCTGGCAATGATGGCAAAGATGGGGACTTGATAACAAGCTGGTGTGATAGTCTGTCATTGAATGAATGGCAGAGAATATATGCTGAGTTTACTTATTTAGCTTTAAAGATGGCTTGCTTCACTAAGATGAAATGTGTTACTATTAGAGACAAGAAATCTGTCTGTATGCTCTGCAAACAGACAGAAATTCCAGTACAACAGCGATCACTGCTCTTGATGACAGGGAGCACTGTCATCAAGATCACTGTCATATCACTAGGCAGAACAGGGAAATGCCTTGTTTTCATAGGCATCTTCCCCGTTTTGCCTCATTGCAATTGCAAGCCACCAGTGAACATAGTTCGCAGTACCCATGGGCACACTCACGCAGCACAGCATCAGTAATTTTAAATGATAAAAACTCAATGGTTTATTACAAGCTGTTCATACTCAGTCACTTTAAAGATTTGTTTTCTGTATTCTGCAAAAAACCTGGCTGATCCTGCTGTTCTTTATCTTCACCTTCTGTTCATGTCCCCAATTCAACTAGGGATTTTGCAGAGCAGTGTTGGCAGCGTGGCACATGCTCGGTTTTTAGAGAGTTTTTATGCTGAGCATTTCCTCCCTATCACATATGAGTATATAGCTGGAGTCTAAATAAAGGGTCAGCTTTTTCAGACTTTAGAGGGGCCGGACTAGGGCCATTGGGAGTAGAAAATGTCCAGGTGTCCTGTGGAAATAAATACCTTCTCTTTGTCAGTGGAACGACTAGTGCCCCAACATTTTGTCTAATTGTACCCCTTTGATGGCGTCAGCTGGAGGAATAGTGATTTATTGTTGTGTCAGTAACAAGGACTCCCTATTGTAGGTGTCAGTGGATGAAATTGTGCCTTAAGAGCTAGATAAAGGCAAGAAAAAGCCCCAGTTTGGAGACCCCTGCTATAGAATCGCACATGTGGGTGTATACAGAGTGGTAAATGACAGCCCTCCCCAGGGACGTTGTTAGGGGTGGGCTAAGGAGGCTGGAGCCCCGAATGTGCCGCCGAAAAGCCCAGAGTCTCGGGTATCACAGTGTTTAATTACAACCCACGAGTCAGTGCCGCCGGAACAGGGACCAGTCCCCGATCTCGCCCACCATGTTTGGTGTACGGCGCCCTGTGATTGGGCATATGGGGGTCATGTGCGGTGTGGGGCTGGCCTGTCTGCGATAGTCTAGAAGTCCTGCCTCCGCACATGACCGCTATAGGCCCAATCACAGTGCAACGGGAAAATACGCAACGTGATGGCGGGAGATGAGCACTGTGAGCCGCCAAGGCTGCCTGCAATGTATCTTCTGCCCCTCGGCGCCGGTGGGTCTAGCGGAGGGGCAGAGCGACTCGGCTCGGTAGAGATCATGGAGGTGCAGCATCTTACACGCTGACACACACACGCCGACACACACACACGCCGACACACACACGCCGACACACACACGCCGACACACACACGCCGACGCCGACACACACGCACATGCCGACACACACACGCCGAGACACACACACACGCCGAGACACACACACACGCCGAGACACACACACACGCCGAGACACACAAACGCCGACACACACAAACACCGACACACACAAACGCCGACACACACAAACGCCGACACACACAAACGCCGACACACACACACGCCGACACACACAAACGCCGACACACACACAAACGCCGACACACACACAAACGCCGACACACACACAAACGCCGACACACACGCACACGCCGACACACACGCACACGCCGACACACACGCACACGCCGACACACACACGCCGACACACACACGCCGACACACAAACGCCGACACACAAACGCCGACACACACAAACGCCGACACACACAAACGCCGACACACACAAACGCCGACACACACAAACGCCGACACACACACACACGCCGACACGCCGACACACACACACCGACACACACACACACACACACGCCGACACACACACACACGCCGACACACACACACGCCGACACACACACGCCGACACACACACACACGCCGACACAGACACCAACATACACACACACACATGCCGACACACACAAGCGCCGACACACACACGCCGACACACACAAACGCCGACACACACACAAACGCCGACACACACACAAACGCCGACACACACACACACGCCGACACACACACGCCGACACACACACACACGCCGACACACACACACACGCTGACACACACACGCCGACACACACACGCCGACACACACGCACATGCCGACACACACGCACATGCCGACACACACACACGCCGACACACAAACGCCGACACACACAAACGCCGACACACACAAACGCCGACACACACAAACGCCGACACACACACACACGCCGACACGCCGACACACACACACACCGACACGCACACACACGCCGACACACACACACGCCGACACACACACGCCGACACACACACGCCGACACACACACGCCGACACACACACACGCCGACACACACACACACACGCCGACACAGACACCAACATACACACACGCCGACACACACATGCCGACACACGCGCCGACACACACACGCGCCGACACACACACGCGCCGACACACACACACACCAACACACACGCCAACACACACACACACGCCAACACACACACACGCCAACACACACACATATGTCAGTGTATGTGTCAGGTAGGTCACACAACCCTACTGCCCAGCCAAAAAAAAAACAGCATCACTCAACCGCCCGCCCGCCCCCCCCCCCCCAAGGCCGGCTTCGGGCTGAAGTCCCTGGTCTTTTTGCCACCTAGCAAAGCCCATGGCCCTCCCTCCCTCCACAGCACACTAACCAGCTAAACACAATTGGAGCCAGATTTTACATGTAGATTGATAGAGTTTTCACCCCCTGCTAGTCTAAGACACATGCTGGAGCAGAAATCTAACCATGTTAATGCCAAAATAAAATGAATTTGATTTGTAAAGCTTTTTTTTTATAGTTTTATAAAAATATAATTTCTATGTATGATGCTTTATTAACAGTTTAATTATATTCAGTTACTTTTACTTTGTACTCCAATCTATATTTTTTGAACATGTGACCTGCAGAGGACTAGAAGCTCCTCCTGCCTATGTTCCCTGAAGACAGGCTGGGAAAGAGTTGTCATTTAACAGCTGTAAGTCAATTAAGAAAAAAATCAAAGTACCTTTTTTTCCTAACACAATTACTGTCATCTATGTACAAAATAAAGGGGCAGTGTAAATTAAAGTGTTAAGTATCACTTTGGCTGGGTTTTAACTGGTGCAATCACAGATATCCAATATTCGCAGATGTTGTGCAGGTCTTATGTGATGTGTGATGCAAATTCAGCCATACAAACTGTATGGCTGAAGTCGCATTGCATTTGCACCAATGTGGTGCAGGACCCTTTTTCTGGTCAGCACTGGCATCAGATCGCATAGTTTTTCACACCCATGCGATTCAATTCCTGTAAAATGTACCACTGCTATCTGCAAACCGATTTGGGGGGGGGGGGGTCGTCATTAACTTTTCATTGACACCTGCAGTGGATATATTTGCAGATATCAGTTTGAACTGTTTGCTATTCAGCTGTGATGCAGGAACCACACAGGAATCGCATGGCTTCCCACATTGCAGCAGTGTGAAGCGTTTAAGTTCACAAAACACCACCTGTAATGGCCACCCAACTTAAAGAGATGTTATTAACCCTAAATAACTTCCTCCATGCTGACATAACTGTCTCCCAGTGAGTGTAATTCCTTGGTAAATTGCCTGGTCAGAGTCCATACTATAGAGCAGTGATGGTGAACCTTGGCACCCCAGATGTTTTGGAACTACATTTCCCATGATGCTCCAGCACTCTGCAGTGTAGTTGAGCATCATGGGAAATGTAGTTCCAAAACATCTGGGGTGTCAAGGTTCACCATCACTGCTATAGAGGAATCAATGGGAGAAATGATTACTAATGGCCTGGTGGAGGCTCATGATGAAAACAGAACACGCATTGCTCAAAGCAAAAACAGCAAACTTAGATTGCTTGAGGCAAAAACCTTAAACTCAGGAATCCTTTAAGTGATCCAACCACAAGACCTCAAATAAGTGCCACAGATTTATTTTCTACCTGAAACATCAGCCATAAAGCTTACGACTCATCACATACATGGTGTGCCAAAGCCAGCCTTTCTATCACAATCGGTCCCTCACGACATCCTTTTAAGTGTTCATTCCAAACATCTATTTAAACATACTGTGGATGTTAGGAGGCAGCTGTCATCACGAAGGCACTACACAACTAGGGATGAGCTTCGAGTTCGAGTAGAACTCATGTTTGACTCGAACATTGCCTGTTCGCCGAACAGCGAACTATTTGGGGTGTTCGCGGCAAGTTCGTGTGAACTTTAGAACCCTGTTAAAGTCTATGGGACTCGAACATTTGAAATCTAAAGTGCCAATTTTAAAGGCTAATATGCAAGTTATTGTAATAAAAAGTGTTTGGGGACCTGGATCCTGCCCCAGGGGACATGTATCAATGCAAAAAAAGTTTTAAAAACTGAAGTGAAACAATAAAAGTGAAATATTTTCGTACCTAGGGGGGTGTATAGTATGCCTATAAAGTAGCACTTGTTTCCCATGCTTAGAACTGTCCCTGCACAAAGTGTCATTTCTGAAGGAAAAAAAGGAATTTAAAATCACTCGCGGCTATAATGGAATTGTCGGCGCCCGACAATTCAGAGTAAAGTCATTCATAAAAAAAATGTTTACAAAAATTTGGGGTGGAGTTCCCCTTAAAATCCATACCAGACCTGAAGGGTCTGGAATGGATATTTGGGGGGAACCCCACATCATTTTTTTTTTAATTTGACGCAGGGTTCCCCTTAATATCCATACCAGACTTTAACCACTTCAGCCCCGGACCATATTGCTGTCCAAAGACCAGAGCACTTTTTGAGATTCGGCACTGCGTCGCTTTAACTGACAATTGCGCGGTCGTGCGACGTGGCTCCCAAACAAAATTGGCGTCCTTTTTTTCCCACAAATAGAGCTTTCTTTTGGTGGTATTTGATCATCTCTGCGGTTTTTATTTTTTGCGCTATAAACAAAAACAGAGCGTCTATTTTGAAAAAAATGCAATATTTTTTACTTTTTTCTATAATAAATATCCCCAAAAATATATAAAAAAAAAATATTTTTTCCTCAGTTTAGGCCGATACGTATTCTTCTACATATTTTTCGTAAAAAAAAAATCGCAATTAGCGTTTATTGATTGGTTTGCGCAAAAGTTATAGCGTTTACAAAATAGGGGGTAGTTTTATGGCATTTTTATTATTATTTTTTTTTTACTAGTAATGGCGGCGATCAGCATTTTTTTCGGTACTGCGATGTTTATGGCGGACACTTCGGACACTTTTGACACATTTTTGGGACCATTGGCATTTTTTTAGCGATCAATGCTATAAAAATGCATTGGATTACTATAAAAATGCCATTGGCAGTGAAGGGGTTAACACTAGGGGGCGGGGAAGGGTTAAGTGTGTTCCTATTTGTGTTCTAACTGTATGGGGGGGGGGACTTACTAGGGGAATCACTGATCTTCCGTTCATACATTGTATGAACAGAAGATCAGCGTTTCCCCCGCTGACAGGAACGAGCGCTGTGTGTTTTCACACACAGCTCCCGTTCCCCGCTCTGTAACGAGCGATCGCGTGTGCCCGGCGGCGATCGCGCCCGCCGGCACACACGCACGGGACTCGGGGGCGAGCGGGGGGCGCGCGCGCGGGCCGCCGGCGGCGCGCACGCGCCCCCTAGTGGCCGCGAAAGGCGCGACGTAGAGCTACGGGCTCTCGCGCACCCGTGCCGACCTGCCGCCGTATAACTGCGGCGGCTGGTCGGAAAGTGGTTAAGGTGAGTGATTTTAAAAGGCTTTTTTCCTTCAGAAATTAAATTTTGCGCAGGGACAGTTCTAAGCACAGGAAACAAGCGCTACTTTACAGGCATGCTATACACCCCCCTAGGTACGAAATTTAAAGGAATATTTCAATTTTATTGTTTCACTTTAAGCATTATTAAAATCACTGCTCCTGAATAAACGGCCATTTTTTAAAACTTTTTTTGCATTGATACATGCTCCCTGGGGCAGGACCCGGGTCCCCAAAAACTTTTTAGGACAATAACTTGCATATTAGTTTTTAAAATTAGTACTTTAAATTTCAAACGTTCAAGTCGCATAGACTTTAACAGGGTTCTAAAGTTCACACAAACTTTTGGTCTGTTCGCAGGTTCTGGTGCGAACCAAACCCAGGGGTGTTCGGCTCATCCCTATACACAACCACACAAAATATAAAGCAAGTGGAATCAACCCTTCAAATTACTAGTGGAAAGGCACATCTTTCATTATACCGTCAGTGGAAAAAGGAAAGGCCCTATTGCACACTTGAGGCATTATACCTGAACCAATGCCACCTGTGGGAGCAAGAAACCCCCTCTTGAAAAATTACACCACAATGGCAGTAAAAAAATCTGCTACAAGTGCTTAAAATTTTCTTAAGATCAGCAGATACCTTATTGTGCTTTGTCGCTGCACCTGTTGGCTTTAAAACTTTTACCCCAAACTACTGTTGTAGCACAGAATGTTAGATATATTTATGCAAATTGTGTTCTCTTGTTTTTTATGGTTCCCGAAATACCTTATGGATCACCTTATTTTCAAGTACATCCATATCATTTGCACCCATTACACAGAACAGAAAACTGATGGGCAAAATCACAACCTCAGCATCTACCACCTTCACCATCTGAAACCAACAAAAAGTAGTATATACCACCTCAGCTAAAATACCACTCGAACTTTTAATGCCCGTGAGCTCAATCACCTGGCTAAAAGGGCCGCATTATGGCAAACAGCCAAAACACATTGTCTAATTGTGTGTACAAGAAACACTTTCAACATGCAGCAGCACTTACCTGCTTACACAACGACTATCCCCACATTTTCATCTGGCCCAAAGAAAAAATGGGGCATCCTTATTGAAAAACAGATTAAGCAACTTTCAGCTTCAAAATGGCATCTGATACCAACATGACATACCTTATTTTGAACTACACATTTAATTTTATCACACTAGTTATACATGCCCTGAACCACCGTCAGGTGTACTTTGTGAATACAGTTTTAACTAAAATCCGGTGGGTTCATGAAGGCCCATTCATTCTCCACAGAGTTTTAAATATTGTCCCGGACCAACAGATGGACACATCCAGCCGCAGATGGAGACAAAACCCAGCCATGGGAAAGATTTCAATTTCATTTTTAGGAAGTATGGCGCTGCCACCACTCTGGAGAACGAGAGAATACATACCACTCTTAGTACACAATACCTACACTCGCATTGATTATGTTTTGATTGATTAACGGATGTTGCAACAGGCTGGCGAGTGACATTTAACCCATAACCTGGGCTGACCATGCCCCTACAAGTGCAACATTTTTCAAATTCAAAACTCCAATTACATAGAATATGGAGAAACAATGGCCAAATTTTAACAATACCCCACCACATAATACATCACTACAACAGAATTCTTCCACCATGTGGGCTTTGTGTCAGACTCAACTACCCTTTTGAGCACACAAGGTGTTCAAGCAGGGGGTGCTCATTTAAATGGGCACACAAGGAAAAAAAAGGGTGACGTAGCAAATTACCCAACAAAATCAAATAACTAGATTCTTAAAATCAGACACACCCCTCTCCAATTTAAATGCAAACTTACAACCCTACGACAAGAACTTGGAGCAGTACTACTAGATCAATTTGAATAACACTAAACTGAAAGCAAGATAACACCAACGATAAAGTGGGCAAAGCTATGGTGATACAAATTTGTGAACATCGTAATAAACTTAAGATCCTATATTTGCACCCTGCCATTAAAGAACCTCAGGTGATAGCTAATGCCTTCAGCTCCCTGTACAATATCAAAGAACCCCATCACATTCAACCTACATTTGAAATGATACATCGATTTAATGGAATCAACCTCCCCTCCCTTGCACTTACTTAACTAGACACTTAACACCCCTTTAAGCTCAGATGAGATTGCAAAAACGATTGACTCCCTATCAAACTAAATCCCCCGGCCCAGAGGGCCTAATAGGGGATTATAGTAAACTACTAAGGGATACCCTGGCCCCATACATTTGCCAACTACTCAATGACGCTGCCTCCTCCATATTTGCCAACTTTGTAAAAAAAATAATATAGGTATACTTTTTGGCTGTAGGCCGAACCTTTTTATAATTAGGGTGCGGGGCATGCATTTGTAGAATTGACAGGGGAAAAGTAAAAAATTGGTGGTTTGAGAGATAGTGGGTGTGGCTTATATGGGCATGGCTCAAATGGGGGTGTGGTTAGAACCCGAGATGAATAAGGGATGGCGAGGGGAAGAGGGGGAGAGAGATGGAGGGAAGGAGAGACAAGGAAGAAAAGAGGGGACAGCAGGCCTCCAGAGTTTATTCTATATATTCCAGAGTTAAACCTACACCACAATAGAAAAATGTGTATTTCAGAGTTTAACGGCACATAAAGCTACTACCAACACCTGATGTTAGTGCTTCAATCATCCGGACACATGGTTGTTATGGTGTCAGGATGATTGAAGCACATTTTTATCACATTGTAATATAAAAATATAAAAATAAAATGGTTCAACTCACCATAATGCCGAAATAGTGATAGCCCTCAGCGTGTCACTTGTCATGTCGCCTGCCACCAGATGCCATCAGGTGCCCCCAGCCGAGTCCCTCCTTACATCTGTGGTGTCACCAGGCTGTGGCAATCTCCATTACAGTGTAATGTCCCCAGCAGTAGTAGGAGTTCCTCTCACGTGTTCAGTGGAGATGGGCCGGGCCATGCAGCCACTCAGTGTACATGAGAATTTTACACTGGAGAGCATCCCGATTGGCTCTCCACTAAACACTAGGGGAAATGCGGCGGCCATCTTTTTGTAGCCCGGCAGCTGCTTTTTATTTTAACCACTTAAGGACCTTGGGCCAGATTCAGGTAGATCAGAGCATCTTTGCTCTGGAGTAACGCTTCTCATTTACGTTACTCTGCCGAAATTTTAGGAGCAAGTGCTGTTATTCATGAAGCACTTGCTCCTAAAGTTGCGGCAGCGCATCGCAAATGAGCCGGCGGAATTCAAATTGGGCGGGTACGGGGCGTGTAGTATTCAAACTAAGCGCGATCCCGCGGCGAACGTACTGCGCATGCGTCGAGTGTCAGAGCATCCCAGTGCGCATGCTCCAAATTCTGTCAGTGAACGTCAATGACGTCACATCCCCATTCATGAATGTTTTACGCAAGCGACGCGATTTGTTTTTTTTCCGATGCGATGACGACGCCTATACTTAACATAGGATACTTCACTAGGGGGCTGCTTTATCTATACGCCGCGTATCGCTTCCGGAAACGTTGTAAAGTCACTGCGTCGCGCCCGAAAAAGATCGTGAATTGCCGATTCCCGCTCATTAACATATTTTTTGAGCGTAAATCGGCGGGAACGCCCCCGGCGCCATTTTTAAGTTGAAGTAACGATGCGATGGCGAAATTCATTTACGCTGCTCGCATCGGAACTCCAACCCGGCGTTTCTTGTTTTCTGGTTACAGAAAACAAAAACGCCGACTTAAAGTGACAGTTAGGCTGGCGGATCCATTGATCCGCCAGCCTAACTCTACCTGAATCTGGCCCCTTGAGTGTTATTCAGATTTAGTGTTTGCAAGACTAAAACATTTTTTTTGTTAGAAAATTAATTTAAACCCCCAAACATATATATATTTTTTTCTCTAACACCCTAACACCCTAAAGAATAAAATGGCGGTCATTGCAATACTTTGTCACACCGTATTTGCATAGCAGTCTTACAAGCGCACTTTTTTGGAAAAAAAAAAAAATTTCAATTAAAAAATATTTGGCCCAATTATTTTATATATTTTGAAAGATAAAGTTATGCCGAGTAAAATGATACCCAACATGTCACGCTTAAAAATTGCGCCTGCTAGTGGCATGGCATCAAACTTTTACCCTTCAAAATCTCGATAGTCGACATTTAAAAAAATCTATAGGTTGCATCTTTTGAGCTACAGAGGAAGTCTAGGGCTAGAATTATTGCTCTCGCTCTCACTTGTGTAGTTTGAACACCGTTTTCATATGCGGGTGCTACTCATGTTTGCATTCTCTTCTGCGCGTGAGCTTGTTGGGATGGGACGTTTTTAAAAAAAGATTTTGTTTTTCTTATTTTTTATTATATTTTTTACACTGAAAACTTTATCACTTTTATTCTTATTACAAGGAATGTAAACATCCCTTGTAATAGAAAAAAATATGACAGGTCCTCTTAAATATAGGATCTGGGGTCAAAAAGACCTCAGATCTCATATTTAGGCTTAAATGCAAATAAAGAAAAATTAAATACATTTTGTCATTTAAAAGGCATGGGCGGGACTGACGTTTTGATGTCACTTCTGCCGTGCTATGGGGACAGGTGGGGGTCATCTTGTGCTCACTTGCATCTTTACACAGCCAGCAGAAGGACCCGATCGCCTCCGCCACTACCGGTAAGCGGCGGAGGGAGCGGGAGAGCGGCAGGAGGGGGGCCCTCTCCCGCCGCTGGTAACAGAGATCTCGCGGTGAATCCGCCACGGAGACCGCCTTATCGTTTAAAGGACCGCTCATGTTACAGATGGATACCTCAGTTGTGGCAGCAGCTGCTGCCGTTACAGAGATCTCCATCTTTTAAGGACATATATATACACATGAGCAGGTCCTTACGTGGTTAAACATTCCAGATTTTCCCAGGACAAGAGCAAAATCCTGGGAAATTAAAGGGATAACGGCTGCAATTGGGACGAGGGTCCCAAAACCAGGATTTTCCCAGAAAATCAGGACTGTATGCGCCTCAACATTTTCAGAAGAAATGAAGGTCCTGGTCAAAAAATAACCAAAACCTGGTAAAGAACTCAATTTACCCCAGGACTTCCGCCCAATCTCACTACTGAATATAGACAAAAAAACTATGCTTAAGCAATGGCGACACGAATGATGACATATGCCTTCACTCAGTGATCAGGCGGGGTTCACTAAAGTGAGACAATCAGCAGACGCAACAAGACAGAGCAAACTTAAACACCTTCTATGCTCCTCTCCTTGGACACAGAAGGATTTTGACAGAGTCCAGTGGGGGTACCTCAGGGCAGTTCTAAGTAAACTTGGATTAGCAGGTAAAATGTCCTCTGCTTTTTATGATCAACCATCAGCACAAATTTACGTTGACAAAATGCCATCTCGTATTTCAAATGGTCAAGACAGGGCTGTCCCTTTTCATCTTTAACCTGATCAAATAAACTGGCAAAACAGATTTGCTCTGATCCATACATTTCAAGGACGACATGGGGGAAAATGTACAATGGAATAAGTCTGTTTGCAGAAGTCAGAATGCTTGTAATTACCAACCCTCTCACTTCCAAGAATTCAGAACGTTCTTGTCAGTGATTAGGAATAGACCAGTACTGTGTGTTTGCAAAGAGAAATCCAAACAGATATAGGTAAAAAGGGTGATTTATTTAAGAAGAGGTGATTTATTTAAGAAGAGGGGGTAACACCCCACCACCTTCAACAAGCTCAGTGCAACAAACAAAGATCCACAGTGACAAAACAACACTAAAGACGATATGTACAGCAAAGGGAAATACCGGAATCATAAACAGGCCAGGCCGAGGTCATACACGGGGGATCAGGAAGTAGCTGCGGACGGGGAATGAACAGGAAGGAAAAGTCCAGGAGAGGGATCAGGTCAGGATGGGTCAGGATGGATCAGATCAGAAGTCCAGAAGGGAGACAACAGGTTCAGGGTCCAGATATCAGGGTCGGGTTGATAGACAGATACCAGGGCGAGTTCTGCTTGAACTTGCCGGGTATAAGTAGAGGCGTGCTGATTGCATTCATGTCACACCTGAACGCAGGAAAAGCTGTGTGCTCCAACATACCAAGAACCCCCCGCTGGTGGAGGCCAGAACTGCAGCCAAAATAATAGGCAGATTACCCAGCAGGGGGGACCATTCCTGACAGTACCCCCAGACTGGAAGTCATCAAGCTGGGCAGCGGACTGGAAGTCAATCAAGCTGGGCAGCGGACTGGAAGTCATCAAGCTGGGCAGCGGACTGGAAGTCATCAAGCTGGGCAGCAGACTGGAAGTCATCAAGCTGGGCAGCAGACTGGAAGTCATCAAGCTGGGCAGCGGACTGGAAGTCATCAAGCTGGGCAGCGGACTGGAAGTCATCAAGCTGGGCAGCGGACTGGAAGTCATCAAGCTGGGCAGCGGACTGGAAGTCAATCAAGCTGGGCAGCGGACTGGAAGTCAATCAAGCCGGGCAGCGGACTGGAAGCCGGGCAGCGACTGGAAGTCATCAAGCCGGGCAGCGAACTGAAGTCTCAAGGGGCAGCGGAGGAAGTCATCAAGCCGGGCAGCGGACTGGAAGTCATCAAGCCGGGCAGCGGACTGGAAGTCATCAAGCCGGGCAGCGGACTGGAAGTCATCAAGCCGGGCAGCGGACTGGAAGTCATCAAGCCGGGCAGCGGACTGGAAGTCATCAAGCCGGGCAGCGGACTGGAAGTCATCAAGCCGGGCAGCGGACTGAAAGTCATCAAGCCGGGCAGCAGACTGGAAGTCATCAAGCCGGGCAGCGGACTGGAAGTCATCAAGCCGGGCAGCGGACTGGAAGTCATCAAGCCGGGCAGCGGACTGGAAGTCATCAAGCCGGGCAGCGGACTGGAAGTCATCAAGCCGGGCAGCGGACTGGAAGTCATCAAGCCGGGCAGCGGACTGGAAGTCATCAAGCCGGGCAGCGGACTGGAAGTCATCAAGCTGGGCAGCGGACTGGAAGTCAGGCTGGAAGTCATCGGACTGGCAACCTGGCACAGGAACATCAGGTTGGCAAGCTGTCACAGGAACATCAGGTTGGCAAGCTGGCACAGGAACATCAGGTTGGCAAGCTGGCACAGGAACATCAGGTTGGCAAGCTGGCACAGGAACATCAGGTTGGCAGGCTGGCAGAGGAACATCAGGTTGGCAGGCTGGCACAGGAACACCAGGGTGGCAGGCTGGCACAGGAACACCAGGGTGGCAGGCTGGCACAGGAACACCAGGGTGGCAGGCTGGCACAGGAACACTAGGGTGGCAGGCTGGCACAGGAACACCAGGGTGGCAGGCTGGCACAGGAACATCAAGCTGGGAGGCTGGCACAGGAACATCAAGCTGGGAGGCTGGCACAGGGTTGAAAGGTTGAGCAACTGGCACTGAAACGGGCAGAGCAGCTGGCACAGGCAGAGCGGCTGGCACCGGAGCAGGCTGGTCGGATGTCACAAGCTGGGCGGCTGGCACTGGAACAGATAGAGCAGCTGGCACAGGAACAAGCTGGGAGACTGGCACTGGAACAGGTGGCACTGGAACAGATGGCACTGGGACCGGTTGAGCAGAGGGCACTGGGACAGGTTGAGCAGAGGGCACTGGGACAGGCTGGGTAACTGGCACGATGGTATGGGTTGGGAAGTACTTTTGTTTCTTTTTAGATTTAGACACTGCAGGTTTGCTAATAGAAGTGATGTATGAAGAGGATGGAATAAAGTAGGAGGAAGGATTGGAATATGGCAGAGACACAGGGATGGTGACTGGAGGAGGTTTTTGTGTAGTTGTTACTGGTGAAAAGGAAGAAACAGGTGGATTAAAGGCGGGGTAGGTACAACAAGTAGAGACTGGGTAATAATACTTGGTAGGAAGCGGAATTAACTGGGCTATAGCTGAGGTTGTCATTGGCAATGGACGGCTAGATCCTTGGGAAGGTAAGTGGTTAATGGCAGGGCTGGGATGCAGTGGCTTGGCTGGGATCAGGAGATCTGACCATGCCTGCAGCACAGGTTGAACAAAGGCTGGTTCACACACACCTTGTTTAATCAGAGACTGCACTGAACTAATGCAGTCAGATAATTTCTGCTGGGAACAAGAGCAATAGTGTTCATCAAATGAGGCTGGATCATCCTCCATCAACCATACCAGGGATTCAACTTGGTCAGGACTGAAGGGGGGAGAGAAGTCGTCACTACCATCAGGAATAACAGACTGAGCCAATTCAACACATAACTGAATCAGTGAGTGAATATCATCAAAAGACATATAACCCCGATCCACCAAAGAATGAGCTGATCGGATGGTTTCCATCAGCTGATCCCTTGTCCACCCCTCAAAAACCTGGCGACAATACTCCCCATCCTCCTCAGCCAGTAGGGAAAAGTAACAGATTTCATTGAAATCCATGCTTCAGAAAAACGCACAACAACAGGGTGGTTCCTTAATGCAAGCACGTCTGGTCTAGGATGGCCCTGGTATACTGTCAGTGATTAGAAATAGACCAGTACTGTGTGTTTGCAAAGAGAAATCCAAACAGATATAGGTAAAAAGGGTGATTTATTTAAGAAGAGGGGGTAACACCCCACCACCTTCAACAAGCTCAGTGCAACAAACAAAGATCCACAGTGACAAAACAGCACTAAAGACGATACAGTATGTACAGCAAAGGGAAATACCGGAATCATAAACAGGCCAGGCCGAGGTCATACACGGGGGATCAGGAAGTAGCTGCGGACGGGGAATGAACAGGAAGGAAAAGTCCAGGAGAGGGATCAGGTCAGGATGGGTCAGGATGGATCAGATCAGAAGTCCAGAAGGGAGACAACAGGTTCAGGGTCCAGATATCAGGCTCAGGGTCGGGTTGATAGACGGATACCAGGGCGAGTTCTGCTTGAACTTGACGGGTATAAGTAGAGGCGTGCTGATTGCATTCATGTCACACCTGAACGCAGGAAAAGCTGTGTGCTCCAACATACCAAGAACCCCCCGCTGGTGGAGGCCAGAACTGCAGCCAAAATAATAGGCAGATTACCCAGCAGGGGGGACCATTCTTGACAGTTCTGAGAGACTTCAGGAAGATATCCTACTATAAGGGCGATGACAAATCCCATATTCTAGGAAAAATGAAACTACCAGAAACACTCAACAGCCTACCCTTACCAATAGGAAGACACACAGATTCCATATCTGGGTATAACTTTTACTAAAAACGGAACTGTTCCACAAACTTTTTTTAACAATTTGAGTCAGACCGACAAGCATTAGCAAAATAAGGCTTTCAAAATGCCATTACCCAAACTATATCCATTTAGAAGCCTTCCAATATGCTTTCCAAATACTACTTTAAAACACTAAAAACTGCCCTGAGTAGATATCTATGGCAAGGAAAAACATTGCAGTCCATACAATAATCTAAACAGATCCATAGGAGGCTGGCTCTTCCATGCCAGACCTATTACTATGCCAAAGAACGGTTCTTACCATCCCCAAACTCATTGTGAGGTGAACTAGAATGGACAGCAAAACCACATGAAAATATAAAGCTTTGGCTCATCAGCAAATTAAATTGAAAATACCTACACCCGACGCCTACAAGCTTCTGCTCTAGCCTGGAAGAAGTCTATTACATACTTGAAATACCAACACTAAACTGAATCCCTCAACATGTTAATACCCGACATAGATATAACATGGATTAAAGCTCTTAACCCCAAAGAAAAATTGAAAGGATCCCCCAGTGGGGTTTTTAGGCAGCGAAAAGATCGTACGAGTCAAATGTATAGTAAAATTAATGGTAAAATTACATAGTAATTACAAACTATGTTTGTTAATATTTTTACCATTAAATATTTTACTATACATTTGACTTGTACGATCTTTTCGCTGCCTAAAAACCCCACTAGGGGATCCTTTTATTTATTTTTATTTTTATTATCCAGGGGTGAGCAGCATTCTTTTTCTCAATCTGTCTTATTCTAAAGATCTTAACCCCAAGATAAAAGCCATGTATGAGAATAAGTCTTTTAAAACAGGGATCGGCAACCCCCAACACTGGTGCCGCAAGCTGCACGCAAAGCCTCTTTTGCTGTCACCACTGCCTCCCCAGCAGGCAAAGATTTGTCAGTGAGACACTAATGCATTTCAAATTCAGAGTTCCCCATGCTGCACCTGCACCGAGGGGGCACTGTGCCCCCCACACATTGTAAAAGATGGGAAACATTAGTTCTCTATCTTTGCTGTGGCTGCGATAGTCAGCTTTTGTCATGGGGGAAGTGATTGGGTGCAGTTCTTTTAGGGGGGCGGGTGGTCCGTTTCCAGGACTCAGCCACTGCTTAAGCCACAGTCCTGCTAGCCCCATCTATTCTGGAGGAAGATGACTCGCTTTGTTGCCACTACCAATCTCAAAAAGGTATTTCACGGATTGAGAAAACCACAATCAGGTGACAGTGGAATTACTGTTGTGCTTCTGGGAACTTTTGAAATTATTCCTGAACCTATGTGTCACTACTTAAACCCTGCACTCTGTGTCCCTTTAGGCCACAGACAGTATTCAACGCAATGAAACTCACAAGCAACATTTGCTGCTGTGCAGCACACACTTTCTCAGCTGCAGGGGCCAAACTTATGATCCTGCATACAGGCCCACTGCTTTCAGAAAGTACCCCTGACCTGCGCCGATTACACATCCATTCCAGATACAGATAAAATACAAGCACATGGGCCAAACGCAAGAGGTGGATCAGCAGGTTGAGTGCCAGGACAGGTAGACGAGTCATCTCTGCTATTTTTCACTACTCTACCCCAACAGTGAATATGGTGAATACCACCAGCTATAGAGGACTACAAATCCCAGCAATAGTACATTACATACAACACAATGCAGAATACCAGCAGTTACAGAGGAACAACAAATCCCAGCAATAGTACATTATGCAATGCAGAATAACGCCATCTATGCTATCTTTCTCTGTAAAAGATAAATATGTTATCACTTTAAGCATCATAACCTTTAAAGCTTAATGAAGCACAGATATAATGTATGGTGCGTGCGTGCCGGGGGGCAGAAAAATGCACCTTCGCCTTAGTTGGCAAAAATCCTTGCACCGGCCCTGGCTTTGAGCCTAACACACGCTGGCAGGCAACTGCAATTAGATTACAGAGGGAAAAAAAGCAGACTGATGTATTAGACCTAAAAAGGGCTTTTTGGGGTGCTGTCAGGACGCTGTCCTTACAACAGAGATCAGATGAGTCTTTCAGGACTGGAGTGGCTACTGAACACACTTGGCCTAGCTATCGATTTCTTTATTAAGTCAGCAGCAGCTACACTGTCCCTCCTCTCACTAAGACTGCAGCTTCCGAATGAATCTAAAATGGATGCTGTCCAGGAGGTGGGAGGGTATGCTGCTGATTGGCTGGAATGTGTCTGCTGACTGAGGTACAGGGTCAAAGTTTACTCAATGACCAATAGGGGGCAGACCGAACATCGCATATGTACGCTCGTGGTGAACAAGCTAGGTTCGCCAGGAACTATTTGCTGACGAATAGTTCGGGACATCTCTACTGAGGTGTGAAAGTGCGTGAATTGGGGCTGATCTAAAGTGTGGGGTTGCATAAATTGGGACTGGTCTGAGGCATGTGTGCAGGATGTTAATTTCTGACTATTACGCGAGTTATCAGCATTTACAGGATTCTATAAAAGAGACCCATATTTTTGCAAATATTTTTTGGCACACTGCTCAAAAGGTTGCATAGCTTTGCCTAACCTGGAGAATAGAGATCCTGCTCTATTTCCTCATCAAGATTGTCGGCCTGTTCCCCGGCGAGAAACCTGAGTGTCTGTATACTTATTTGTCGCTGTGTAAACCCGCGCATGCTGGAAATGGCTGATGCATGCGTGGTAGCTTCCACGGCATTGTACATTGAAGAAAGATGGTGGAAATGGCATCAAATGTGACGAGCGCATGCTCGTCGTACGTGATGATGTCACCGCATTCTTGCCTTTCAAAAAGGAGTTTGTACATTCGGGTGGCAAGAGATTCTTGTTAAGAATCTTTTTCCTGACCAGATTCTGGCCCATTTGTATGAAGCTTTAATTACGGGCTTATATTCCCAGAATTTGGACCTACCTAAACTAACCCACCAACTTGGCTAAATAGCAACCATTTAATGGAAATACCTCACGCAAATGCTGGTTGTGACCAAACAGGAACCTTAATGCATATACTTTGTGACTGTCCATACCGACACACAGGGCTTTTTTTCTCAGAAAATAGGTGCAGGAACTCAACCACGACCCGTTCAGATTTCACAAACAGTAGAAGGGTCTTAAATGGGCATTAAATACCAGAATTGCATTACATACAGTGTGCAGAGTTCAGGGGATTACAAAGCAGTCACTTGTAAACACAGAAACCAGACTTCTGTGTTCACAAGTGATTGTGGTGAGCGGGCACCAAAGGGTCTGAGCCAAAGGTGGTGGAACTGAGTTCCACCAAGTTCCCCCAGAAAAAAAGCCCTGCCGACACATACTGGATAGAGCTGTTCTCACCAAGTTTAACAGGCACCTTCATTCCAGCCATTTAGGACTTAGCCATTGTAAACTTTAATCACACCCTCACACCCTAAATCCCAATACCACAATTGTGGGCTCCGTGGACCAATTGATATAAAACACACCAAATACAGCACAGTCACAGAATAAGACAATTGTATTCAGGTAATCCACACACATTTGGTTCAGATTATATCATCTGGTTCACAGATGAACAAAGACTTATGCCCCGTACACACGATCACTTTTTGTGATGAAAAAAAATGACATTTTTAAAAATGTCATTTAAAATGATTGTGTGTGGGCAAAATGTCATTTTATGTCTTCTGAAAAATGACCAAAAAAAAATTCGAACATGCTCGAATTTTTTATGTCATTTTTTAAAATGTCATTTTTTGTGTCATAAAAAATGATCGTGTGTGGGCAAAACTACGTAAAAAATGAAGTTTTAAACCCGCACATGCCCAGAAGCAAGTTAGGAGACGGGAGGTAAAACTACCATTCATAATGGAGTAAGCACATTCATCACGCTGTAACAGACAAAAAAGCAGGAATCGTCTTTTACTAACAAGTAACCAGCTAAAAGCAGCCTCAAGGCAAATAGAACTTCCCCTTTAGAGTGCCGTCACTTTGTTCATCATTTTCCAAAAATGATGGTGTGTACGCAACGTCATGTTTTAAAATGAAGTTTGAAAAATGTCATTTTTTTTCATGAAGGAAAATTACATTTTTTTTCATCACAAAAAGTGATTGTGTGTACGGGGCATTAGAAACTTATCAATATTTGTTAACTTTACCCCATTTTTGTTTTTTTATTTTTTCACCTTGTATGTTAACTGACATACAGTGCTAAATGCATACCTCCCAACTTTGAGATGGGAATGAGGGACACCTATCAGCAAATGTATGTAGGCATTAGTGTTGCTCACGAATATTCGCATTGCGAATATTCGTTACGAATATTGCATATTCGAGTATTCGCGAATAACTCGAATATCGCGGTGAATATTCGCTATAGCGAATATTCATATTTTTCCAAATTCATTTTTAAAACAGATCACATCCTAGTGATCTCCATTGACGTCTAAAAGCATTGCTGGGATGATTAGAGACATTGGGCCGAGTAGCTGATGCGATCCTTTTATGCTACCGAATATTCGCAATGCGAATATTCGGCAGAAGGAATATTGCGCAATTATTTTCTCCACCCTTCTTTTGCATCAGAGCCAATCAGAGTTCTCCTACCACAGTTGTCAGAGATTAGCAACCTCCATAGCAACCAATAGGAACCTGCCTGCACGACCATTATATAAGATCACTCCCAGCGGTATTTCAGTGCAGATTCACAAGGTGGATAGAGAGTGGAGTGTTTCTGTGCGATCTTAGAGCTTACAGCATCAGCATTGTGCTTCCTAAAGTGCTTGCAGTTCTGTGGTTCCTGGCTGCTTCTAGTACTAACTTCTAAACTGCTTTTTTCAAAGCAAAAGACCAAACAGCTTTTTTAAAAGCTCAGATTTGTGTTGTTGTTTTCCAGATTAGTGTAGCTTAGTGTTACATAGACTTCTGTGTACTTACTTGGTGTAATTGTACATTTCTTTAAGGTAGCTTAGTTTAGTGTCTGTTTTTTGTGTATGAAAAAAAAAGCTTTAGTTTAGTCATATAAGTTTGTGTAAGCAGATTTATTGTTTAGTGCATATTATTTTAGTATTTGTAGTCCTCGTCCTTGTCCTTCAGTGTAAAAAAAAAAAAAAAAAAGGTGTAGTAGTTTTATTCTAGTTTAGTAGCTGTCTAGTACGTCTTTGTCTGCGTCTTTGTCTGCGTGCCTGTCTTGCAAAAAAAAAAAACACTCCTTTCTCACATTCCCCCCCCCCCCCAATAAAGTTTACCCCCCCCCTACATCAGCAAGTATGAGCAGCATACGTGGCCGTGGCCGTGGCAGCAGGGGTAAGGGAGTTACTCCCAGTGCTGGGTCGCTGCCAGCACGGGGTACCTCTCGCGCCCCTACTAGTGGTAGTGGATCAGGTGGAAGGGGAGTCTGCCTCATCCGCAAGTTTTTTTCCCTCGGGCAGACGCCCGATATTGCCTTCTCAGGCTCCACTAGTGGTGGAGTATATGGGGCACAGCAGTGCCACTGAGTCGTCAGTCCCGACTCCCAGTAGCACCACAAGTACACTGGTGCCTTTAGTACCCACCCCCAGCACCCAAGAGTCCAGCCTCTTACTGTTTGACAGCAACAGTGAGAGGGATATCTTGGGGGAGGCCCTGCATCAGGCAGACATGCAGTTCTGTCCTGATGGTCAGGACTTTTTTGAAGGGTTGATGGAGGAGTAGGATGGGGTACCTGTTGTCAGTATCCCAGAGACATCCCTTCCAAGTGGTGCTGGTGTTTTTGTGCAGGAAACACCCGCACCTAGTCAGACCCAGGCGTCGGTGAGGGGACGGCGGAGCCAGGCTAGCGGCTCCATGTCAGATGTTTCCCTCAGACCACCACATGTCAGCCCTGGGTCTGACATATCTGGGGGCGAAGAGGAGGGTGACCCAACATGGGTGCCACATAACTTGTCGGTTCACAGCAGCAGTGACGACGAGGAAGGTAGGCACCCTGGGGAAACGGTGCGCCAGGTCACCAGGGAGACCAGCGTCAGGGTCTCCACTGGTGATGGCAGCAGGAGGTGTCAGCAACAGCAGCAGCAGCAGCAGCAGCAGCAGGCAGCTCCACCTGTGCGCACCGAGTCCCAGCAGGTGCAAGTCAGCATCACCCCATCTGACAGGAGGGCGGCGCTGAAGTCACCTGTCTGGGCCTACTTCACCCTGGTACCAGATAACCAGACTGTAGCCATCTGCCAAATCTGTTGTGCCAGGGTGAAGAGAGGGAAGTGCTTGGCTCGGGTGGGTACCACAGCTCTCAACCAGCACCTTAGAATTAACCACTGGCGGGAGTATGACCAGATGAAGAGTGGTGGTGGTAGCAGCGCCACCACCACAAGTGTGCAGGGTACAGCAGCCCCTGCCACAGCTTCATCTGTTCCCAGCAGGTCATGCCCCCCTGATCCCTCTAGTAGAGGTACTGGTACCGGCAGCCAGACCTCTACTTCCACAGCACCCTCCTCTTCGGTGTCCTGCACTGCCATCCGGCGCCAGGCGTCGCTTTCCGATGCCTTCGAACGCACCACTCCCTTCCCCCCTGGAGACCGACGTGTGCGTTCCCTCAATGGGCTCCTGGCAAGGGTTATTGCCCAACATCTGCTTCCCTTCAACATTGTTGACTGCAACCCCTTCAGGCAGATGTTGGAGCAGGCCCAACCCCAATGGCGTGTCCCCAGCCGCCATTTCTTTGCCAGGACTGGTGTCCCTGCCCTACACCAGCACATTGTGCAGAATGTAACCCTGTCGCTGGATCACGCTGTCAGCAACAGGGTGCATCTCACAATGGATGGCTGGACCAGCAGGCATGGGCAGGGCCGCTACATCAGCATCACGGCCCATTGGGTTTCCCTCCGAGGCGCCGGGGAGGGATTGGCGGCATAAAAAGAAAGGACTATCAAATAGTTAATCTCCAAGAGGGGAGGAGATCTCAGTTGATAAAAGGAGCTACTATTGGTAATAATGGGTCATACACGCTAATATATAAAATTATATAAATTTATTCAAAATTAATTAGAACCTCCCAAGCCTAATAAGGTGGCTAAATGGGCCAATAACATATAGGTCTCAAGAGTGACAAACAATAGTACATTAGTGAGCAACCAGCTCACTGTGTACGTGTTGGTTACCAACACACAAGGACAAATACAGAAATACAACAAAAGTAGAAACAGATGTCCAGACGTGTGTGTACGCACTGATTGGAATTCCCAGCGGTAATAACACTGCAATGTAATAGTGAATCAAATATATGTATATATGGGAATAAATTCCAATGAGTGCGTCCCCGCGGGGTATGGAAATAGTGGAGATGGGGATCACAAAAGGGGGGACTTGAACAGCAACCAAATGGCTATGTAGCCAAAAACTAAATAAAAAGAAATTATATATGAGACAGTTATAATATCTCAAAAAGTAGCACAAAATGGTGGGTTGCTGATGTATCAAAAATTATTATAGTCCCATGATTGGTGCCACGAGGGTCAAAGATGGTTCAGAGCTTAAAATAGCATAGATCACTGGGATATCTTTGTGAATGAAATTCCAGACCAATGTGCAGAAAGCACTAATGAGTATATTTATTGCTGAGTTAAATGTTAGAACATGTCTCTCCAAAGGATACTGTCATACAGGTCTGAAAGTAGTCTCCACATATGTCAAGTATACTTCACTTTACCGTATCCGCCGTTTTCATAATGAGATGGCGTTTTAAATTTACTTCATGTGCGGTGGTGGCTGGGTCAGCTTTGTATCGTAGCGGGAGAGAGGCTCCAAGTTCGTGGTTGCAACCAAAAAGTTAAAGCGGAATTCCGGCCACAATTTCACTTTTTAAATATAAATACCCCTGTAATACACAAGCTTAATGTATTCTAGTAAAGTTAGTCTGTAAACTAAGGTCCGTTTTGTTAGGTTGTTACAGCATTTAGATACTTTATAAAACAGGAATTGACCGTGGCCATCTTAAGTGTGGGCATCCATAAAGCCAGACTGTATGACTTCCTGGATTTCAGCCTTGCTGATCTCGCACATGCTCAGTGCTGCACAAGCAATGTAATAGGTTTCAGGTCAGGTTTTCATAGCAACGGGAGTGTCAGAGGAAGTTGACGCCCCTTATCTATGCAAATCTCTCCTCCCCTCCTCCTTCCAGGAAATATACTAAATGATTTGTTATGTAGATATATTTGCACCGCACAGCGCACCGATCACACTGCACCAATCACAGCGCACCGATCACAGGACACCAATCACAGCGCACCGATCACAGCACACCAATCACAGCACACCGATGCACCAATCACAGCACACCGATCACAGCGCACCGATCACAGCGCACCGATCACAGCGCACCGATCACAGCGCACCGATCACAGCGCACCGATTACAGCGCACCGATTACAGCGCACCGATTACAGCGCACCGATTACAGCGCACCGATTACAGCGCACCGATCACAGCACACCGATCACAGCACACTGATCACAGCACACCGATCACAGCACACCGATGCACCGATCACAGCGCACCGATCACAGCGCACCGATCACAGCGCACAGATCACAGCGCACCGATCACAGCGCACCGATCACAGCACACTGATCACAGCACACCGATCACAGCACACCGATCACAGCACACCGATGCACCAATCACAGCGCACCGATGCACCAATCACAGCACACCGATCACAGCACACCGATCACAGCACACCGATCACACAGCACACCGATCACAGCACACCGATGCACCAATCACAGCGCACCGATCACAGCACACCGATCACAGCACACCGATCACAGCACACCGATCACAGCACACCGATCACAGCACACCGATCACAGCACACCGATCACACTGCACCGATCACAGCGCACCGATCACACTGCACCGATCACAGCGCACCGATCACACTGCACCGATCACACTGCACCGATCACAGCGCACCGATCACAGCGTACCGATCACAGCACACCGATGCACCGATCACAGTGCACCGATCACAGCGCACCGATCACAGCGCCCCGATCACAGCGCAACGATGCACCAATCACAGCGCACCGATCACAGCGCACCGATTACAGCGCATTGATTACAGCGCACCGATTACAGCGCACTGATTACAGCGCACCGATCACAGCACACCGATCACAGCGCACCGATCACAGCGCACCGATCACAGCGCACCGATCACAGCACACCGATCACAGCGCACCGATTACAGCGCACCGATTACAGCGCACCGATTACAGCGCACCGATCACAGCACACCGATCACAGCACACCGATCACAGCACACTGATGCACCGATCACAGCGCACAGATCACAGCGCACCGATCACAGCGCACCGATCACAGCACACCGATCACAGCACACCGATGCACCAATCACAGCGCACCGATCACAGCACACCGATCACACAGCACACCGATCACAGCGCACCGATTACAGCGCACTGATCACAGTGCACCGATGCACCGATCACAGTGCACCGATCACAGCGCACCGATGCACCGATCACAGCGCACAGATCACAGCGCACCGATCACAGCGCACCGATCACAGCACACCGATCACAGCACACCGATGCACCAATCACAGCACACCGATCACACAGCACACCGATCACAGCACACCGATGCACCGATCACAGTGCACCGATGCACCGATCACAGTGCACCGATCACAGCGCACCGATCACACTGCACCGATCACAGCGCACCGATCACACCGCACCGATCACACCGATCACACCGCACCGATCACACCGATCACAGCGCACCGATCACAGCGCACCGATTACAGCGCACCGATTACAGCGCACCGATTACAGCGCACCGATTACAGCGCACCGATCACAGCACACCCATCACAAGATCACAGCACACGATCCGATCACAGCACACCGATGCAACGATCACAGCGCACCGATCACAGCGCACAGATCACAGCGCACCGATCACAGCGCACCGATCACAGCGCACCGATCACAGCGCACCGATCACAGCACACCGATCACAGCACACCGATCACAGCACACCGATGCACCAATCACAGCGCACCGATGCACCAATCACAGCGCACCGATCACAGCACACCGATCACAGCACACCGATCACAGCACACCGATCACACAGCACACCGATCACAGCACACCGATGCACCAATCACAGCGCACCGATCACAGCACACCGATCACAGCACACCGATCACAGCACACCGATCACAGCACACCGATCACACTGCACCGATCACAGCGCACCGATCACACTGCACCGATCACACTGCACCGATCACAGCGCACCGATCACAGCGCACCGATCACAGCACACCGATCACAGCACACCGATGCACCGATCACAGTGCACCGATCACAGCGCACCGATCACAGCGCACCGATCACAGCGCAACGATGCACCAATCACAGCGCACCGATCACAGCGCACCGATTACAGTGCACCGATTACAGCGCACCGATTACAGCGCACCGATCACAGCACACCGATCACAGCACACCGATCACAGCACACCGATGCACCGATCACAGCGCACAGATCACAGCGCACCGATCACAGCGCACCGATCACAGCACACCGATCACAGCGCACCGATGCACCAATCACAGCACACCGATCACAGCGCACCGATTACAGCGCACCGATTACAGCGCACCGATTACAGCGCACCGATCACAGCACACCGATCACAGCACACCGATGCACCGATCACAGCGCACAGATCACAGCGCACCGATCACAGCACACCGATCACAGCACACCGATGCACCAATCACAGTGCACCGATGCACCGATCACAGTGCACCGATCACAGCGCACCGATCACAGCGCACCGATCACAGCGCACAGATCACAGCGCACCGATCACAGCGCACCGATCACAGCGCACCGATCACAGCACACCGATCACAGCACACCGATCACAGCACACTGATCACACAGCACACCGATCACACAGCACACCGATGCACCAATCACAGCGCACCGATCACAGCACACCGATCACAGCACACCGATCACAGCACACCGATCACAGCACACCGATCACACTGCACCGATCACAGCGCACCGATCACACTGCACCGATCACAGCGCACCGATCACACTGCACCGATCACAGCGCACCGATCACACTGCACCGATCACAGCGCACCGATCACAGCGCACCGATCACAGCACACCGATGCACCGATCACAGTGCACCGATCACAGCGCACCAATCACAGCGCACCGATCACAGCGCAACGATGCACCAATCACAGCGCACCGATCACAGCGCACCGATTACAGCGCACCGATTACAGCGCACCGATTACAGCGCACCGATTACAGCGCACTGATTACAGCGCACCGATCACAGCACACCGATCACAGCACACCGATCACAGCGCACCGATCACAGCGCACCGATCACAGCGCACCGATCACAGCACACCGATCACAGCGCACCGATGCACCAATCACAGCGCACCGATTACAGCGCACCGATTACAGCGCACCGATTACAGCGCACCGATCACAGCACACCGATCACAGCACACCGATGCACCGATCACAGCGCACAGATCACAGCGCACCGATCACAGCGCACCGATCACAGCACACCGATCACAGCACACCGATGCACCAATCACAGCGCACCGATCACAGCACACCGATCACAGCGCACCGATTACAGCGCACTGATCACAGTGCACCGATGCACCGATCACAGTGCACCGATCACAGCGCACCGATGCACCGATCACAGCGCACAGATCACAGCGCACCGATCACAGCGCACCGATCACAGCACACCGATCACAGCACACCGATGCACCAATCACAGCACACCGATCACACAGCACACCGATCACAGCACACCGATGCACCGATCACAGTGCACCGATGCACCGATCACAGTGCACCGATCACAGCGCACCGATCACAGCGCACCGATCACAGCGCACCGATCACAGCGCACCGATCACACTGCACCGATCACAGCGCACCGATCACACCGATCACAGCGCACCGATCACAGCGCACCGATTACAGCGCACCGATTACAGCGCACCGATTACAGCGCACCGATTACAGCGCACCGATCACAGCACACCGATCACAGCACACCGATCACAGCACACCGATGCACCGATCACAGCGCACCGATCACAGCGCACCGATCACAGCGCACAGATCACAGCGCACCGATCACAGCGCACCGATCACAGCGCACCGATCACAGCGCACCGATCACAGCGCACACCGATCACAGCACACGATCACAGCACACCGATCACAGCACACCGATGCACCAATCACAGCGCACCGATGCACCAATCACAGCGCACCGATCACAGCACACCGATCACAGCACACCGATCACAGCACACCGATCACACAGCACACCGATCACAGCACACCGATGCACCAATCACAGCGCACCGATCACAGCACACCGATCACAGCACACCGATCACAGCACACCGATCACAGCACACCGATCACACTGCACCGATCACAGCGCACCGATCACACTGCACCGATCACAGCGCACCGATCACACTGCACCGATCACAGCGCACCGATGCACCGATCACAGTGCACCGATCACAGCGCACCGATCACAGCGCACCGATCACAGCGCAACGATGCACCAATCACAGCGCACCGATCACAGCGCACCGATTACAGTGCACCGATTACAGCGCACCGATTACAGCGCACCCTCACCGATCACAGCACACCGATCACAGCACACCGATCACAGCACACCGATGCACCGATCACAGCGCACAGATCACAGCGCACCGATCACAGCGCACCGATCACAGCACACCGATCACAGCGCACCGATGCACCAATCACAGCGCACCGATCACAGCGCACCGATTACAGCGCACCGATTACAGCGCACTGATCACAGCACACCGATCACAGCACACCGATGCACCGATCACAGCGCACAGATCACAGCGCACCGATCACAGCACACCGATCACAGCACACCGATCACAGCACACCGATGCACCAATCACAGCGCACCGATCACAGCACACCGATCACACAGCACACCGATCACAGCACACCGATGCACCGATCACAGTGCACCGATGCACCGATCACAGTGCACCGATCACAGCGCACCGATCACAGCGCACCGATCACAGCGCACCGATCACACCGATCACACCGCACCGATCACACCGATCACAGCGCACCGATCACAGCGCACCGATCACAGCGCACCGATCACACCGCACCGATCACACCGATCACACCGCACCGATCACAGCACACCGATCACAGCGCATCGATCACACTGCACCGATCACAGCGCACCGATCACACCGATCACACCGCACCGATCACACCGATCACACCGCACCGATCACACCGATCACACCGCACCGATCACAGCGCACCGATCACAGCGCACCGATCACAGCGCACTGATCACACTGCACAGATCACACCGATCAAAGCGCACCGATCACACTGCACCGATCACACTGCACCGATCACAGCGCACCGATCACACTGCACCGATCACAGCGCACCGATCACAGCGCATCGATCACAGCGCACCGATCACAGCGCATCGATCACAGCGCACCGCACCGATCACACCGCCTTGATCACATCACACCGAACACACCGCACAGATCACACCGATCACAGCGCACTGATCAAAGCGCACCGATCACAGCGCACCGATCACAGCGCACCGATCACACCACACAGATCACACCGATCAAAGCGCACCGATCACAGCACGCCGCACCGATCACACCGCCCTGATCACACCGCACAGATCACACCGAACCGATCACAGCGCACCGATCACAGCACACCGCACCGATCACAGCACACTGATCAAAGCGCACCGATCACACTGCACCGATCACAGCACACCGATCACACTGCACCGATCACAGCGCACCGACGATTCGCGGGTGGGGGGGGTCAGTTGCCGTGGGTGGGGGGGCAGGTTTACCGCAAATCACGGGTGGGGGGGGGGGCAGTTGCCGCGGGTGGGGGGGCGGTTTTGCCGCGAATCGCGGGTGGGGGGGGCTGATTTGAGGGATTCCTGCCCTATGAGAGTGTGGTGGGGGAGGAGAACACTGTGGGGGGGGGGGCTGGAGAGTGTGATGGGGGAGGTGAAGCAGGGTGCATACAGAGGAAATGAGCTTTCTATATTCCTCTATACAGGCGCTGAATGCTTGATTCTCCTACCTTTTACCTCTTGCAAGCAATCAGCGCCTGTATAGAGGAATCCAGCAAGGTGATTTCTTCTATTTGAAGCCCCCCCTGCTGCACACGTAGGGCGGCATCACTGCTGTCTGAGCTGCCTGGCTGGGTCTGTGTTTTCGGCGGTGATGCTACGGTCCCGCCCCTTAGACCGGCTCGTGTGATTGGCTGAACACAGATCACATTGGCTGTCTATCCACTATCACATGAGCCAGCCCAGGGGGGCGGGACCGTGTTACAGCGTCCCCGCCGAAAACACACCCAGCCAGGCAGCTCGTAATACACAGAGAGAGGAGAGGAGAGGAGAGAGGGGTCATGTCCCAGGAGGCATAGCGGCTGTGATTGACGGCTGTGGCCGCGGCTGAGAAAATAAACTCATCTGCACAGCACAGTGAGTTTTTAAAATGACTAAAAATGACATGCCAATTCTATTTAAGGGGGCAGTATGAAAGGGGATGCAATAAAGTTAAAAAAGAGGGTGGAGCTCCACTTTAAGGAGATCACTGTAGTGCCGTATGTCATCCGGATGGAAATATTTGATGTGTAGGCGGCTACATGTTTTTAGTGTCTCCGCGTCCCGTCTTCCACTTCAACCTGCTCCGGGGGGTCAGACACACAGATGTCCTGGACCTCTGACGTCAATGCGTTTCGCTGGACGTGATCGCGTAGCTTCTTCTGGACGAAGATTGGCGGCATCAGATTTTGTGGTGCCGCCCCGGGGTGTCCAGGGGAGAACTGCTGGTCTCCCTCAAGCCACTGTCTCCGCAGCTGCTGAGCCTCCCAGCAAGCACCCCCGTAGCTACTTAAGTGTGGGGCACGTGCGTTGTCAGGCCGTGCTCCAGCTTGTTAGTTTAAGGGACCGGAGACACACTGGAAAAGAAGTACTGACCGCACTTCAGGCTCAGGTCCAGAAGTGGCTGACACCCCGAAGGCTCCAGGCAGGTATGGTTGTCTGTGACAACGGCAGCAACCTACTCTCCGCCCTCCAGGCTGGCAGTCTGACCCACGTGCCCTGTCTGGCACATGTCCTCAACCTCGTGGTGCAGAAGTTCCTGCGCACCTATCCCGGTTGAGTGACATTGTGCTAAGGGTACGTAGGATTGCCAGCCACTTCAGGCGCTCCCCAACCGCTACCGCGTCCCTGTCCAAGTTGCAGCGGGACAACAGCCTGCCCCTTCACAGGCTGATTGTGGACAGTGTGACGCGGTGGAACTCCACCCTCCACATGCTGGAGAGGTTGTGGGAGCAGCGAAGGGCGGTGAAGGAATACCTGCTGGAGCAAGGCACTGGCGGGCCATCACAAACACTCCCGTACATCACCAGTGTGGAGTGGGGGCAGATACACCAGGTCTGCCATGTGTTGGCCCCTTTCGAGCAGCAGGCGACCAAGATGGTGAGCAGGGAGCATGTCGGCCTCAACGACGTGCTCCCTATAGTGTTCCTGCTGGACAGGGCACTAGATCGCCTGCTCAAAGCTGGGGAGAGTGCCTTGGTGGAGCAGGAGGAGGCAACACTGCTCCACCAAGACCAGGCCCAGGACGAGGAGAAGGAGGATGATGATGATGATGAGGAGGTTACTGGTGACGTCCTGGAGTCAGGGCCTGGTTAGGAGGGAGAGCCGGTGTTGGGGGCACCGATAGTCCGGGGGTTGGGCATCTCTGAGCGCGAGCAGCAGCGCCTCCAGCATGAAGAGTCGGACGTCATGGACCCGGGCAGCCATGAGGAGTCACAGCGGGCTGTGCTCTTCCCCATGGCTGCCCACATGCTGAGATGCCTCAGGAGGGACCCCGTGTTCATGCTATCAAGGAGAGGGATGAATTTTGGATGGCCACCCTTTTAGATCCAAGATGCAAGGGGAAACTGGAGCAGTTCCTCCCAGCCAGCCGGAGGCAGCACCAGATGGAGGAACTACAGGCACGCATAGTCAGCCGGTTGGAGCAGGCAACTCCCCGGTCTCCAGTTGTCCCCCCTCGTCTCACCCAGCAGGTGGCTGCACCTAGCTGCAGCAGCCGAGCAGGGGACCTAATGGGTGAGATGAGAATGTTCTTCCAATCTGAGCGACCCAGTACCAGCAGCAGCAGCAGTCACCACCAGCGGCTGGCCCACATGGTGGCAGACTACATGGGGTCCGTCGGTGCTTCTGACAATATGAGCACTGACGACCCCATGGAGTACTGGGTTGCCAGATTGGACACCTGCCGCAAGCTCGCACAGTATGCGCTGGAGTTATTGTCTTGCCCCCCCTCCAGCGTACTATCTGAGCGGACATTCAGCACGCAGGTGGGGTGGTCACGGACAAGAGGACTCGTCTGTCCACAGACTCTGTGGACAGACTCGCATTCATCAAGATGAATGAGTCCTGGATCGGCGGTGACTTTCTGGCACCCGCCGTCGGTTCAGGGCGCTGAATGGTCCCTTGTCATGTCATTCATTATTACCTCTTCCATTAATTGATACCTTTGAAACTCATAGTGGGAAGGTAGTGTTAAGGGCATAAATATTTCCATGCTGTGTCATTAAGCCACTATAAGGAGTCCTGATGCTGCTGCCGCATTATTTTGAAATGTAATTGCTCAATGCTCACCATGAATTTAAAAAGTCACGTATAGCATAGAAATAACGTTAATCAAACTTTTAAATTATGAGGCACTATGGTATAGTCAGGCTACAGCTACTTAAGGCCTGTGTCATTCTGCTTTTCAAATTTAATCACCATGCTAATGCAACTTCAAGCTTTTGTAATTTTGCCACGATATGGGCTCCTACTGCTAATGCCAAAAGGCTGAGTGATTATGTACCGATATATTACTCATACTGCTGCTGTCACCTTTTGTCCGAGAGATTTGCCACTTTCTATTACTACTGCTGATGGTACCTCTTGCCCGAGTGATTTGCCATTTTTCTTACTCTTACTGCTGCTGCTGCTGACGATGGCACCCCTTGCCCGAGTGATTTGCCCTTTTTATTACTCTTACCGCTGCTGCTGATGGCACCTCTTGCCCGAGTGATTTGCCATTTTTCTTACTCTTACTGCTGCTGCCGATGGCACCCCTTGCCCGAGTGATTTGCCCTTTTTATTACTCTTACCGCTGCTGCTGATGGCACCTCTTGCCCGGGTGATTTGCCCTTTTTATTACCCTTACCGCTGCTGCTGCTCAGGGCCGGCGCAACCACCAGGCGGACCACGTGGCCGCTTGGGGGCAGGCAGGTCCGCAGCCTGGGATGGGGTGAAAAAATGACCAGAATCGCCGTACGATTTCTTAAAAGCCGCTCTGGTCTGGTCATGTAATGGGGCACGGTCTGGCCATGTAATGGGGCACAGTCTGGCCATGTAATGGGGCACAGTCTGGCCATGTAATGGGGCACAGTCTGGCCATGTAATGGGGCACAGTCTGGCCATGTAATGGGGCACCGTCTGGCCATGTAATGGGGCACCGTCTGGCCATGTAATGGGGCACCGTCTGGCCATGTAATGGGGCACCGTCTGGCCATGTAATGGGGCACAGTCTGGCCATGTAATGGGGCACAGTCTGGCCATGTAATGGGGCACAGTCTGGCCATGTAATGGGGCACAGTCTGGCCATGTAATGGGGCACAGTCTGGCCATGTAATGGGGCACAGTCTGGCCATGTAATGGGGCACAGTCTGGCCATGTAATGGGGCACAGTCTGGCCATGTAATGGGGCACGTCTGGCCATGTAATGGGGCACGTCTGGCCATGTAATGGGGCACCGTCTGGCATGTAATGAAAGAAATATTTTTGCAAGGGAGGTGGGTGGGCGTTGGGGGGGCACCAAAATGGAGCTTTGCTTGTGTAGGCAGAAAGCCTTGCACCGGCCCTGCTGCTGATGGCACCTCTTCCCGAGTGATTTGCCATTTTTATTACTCTTACCACTGCTGCTGTTGGCACCTCTTTCCCGAGTGATTTGACACTATATTGTCTACTATTACTACTGCTGCTGCTGCTCTGACACCTATGTCACAAGTTATTTGCCACTATATACTACTATTACCACTGCTGCTGCTGATGTTCATGGGCCATGGCACCTCTTTCCCGAGTGATAAAACACTATATTGTTAACTATTACTACTACTGCTCTGACACCTATGTCACAACAAGTTATTTGCCACTATACTGTATAATACTATTACCACTGCTGCTGCTGATGTTCATGGGCCATGGCACCTCTTTCCCGAGTGATAAAACACTGTATTGTCTACTACTACTACTGCTGCTGCTCAGTCAAGACACCTATGTCACGAGTTATTTGCACTCTATACTACTATTACCACTGCTGCTGCTACTGTTCATCGTGGTACCTCTTGCCCGAGTGATTTGACATTATATTGTCTAATATTACTACTACTGCTGCTGCTGCTGCTCACGACACCTATGTCACAAGTTATTTGCCACTATATACTACTATTACCACTACTGCTGCTGTAAAGTCTTGCCCAAGTGTTTAGATGCTATCTAGTACTATTACCACTACTGCTTGTAAATGTTGCCTGTGTGATAATTACATTATATTTTAATACTACTGCTGCTGCCTTCATGCTGAGTAATGCTTCATGACGTCTCTGGCACAGCGGATCCACCAACAGCCTCCACTACAAGCTACCAGACCGGATCGTAACAGCAAGTGTGACTAAAACAATGAACTTTATGTTAAACCTCTTTCTTTCTCTCTCTCTCTCTCTCTCTATATATCTATATCTATATCTATATATATTGTTGCTTTTGTTATATTCATTTTTCAACAGTTTAATTTGTGTTAGTAGTGTCTGTGTATTTTAGTTTGTCCTAGGTTTGTGTTAAATAAAATAATAGCATAAAATGTTATTATGAAGTTAGATGAGTTGATGTTGATGTGTTAGATGTGAAGTTAGATGTGTTGAAAAACCTAACAATCTCAATAAGAAAGGAAACATTTGAAAAAAATAACTTTTTTTATTAAAAGAAAAAAAAATCAAATATAATTATGCATGAGCTTCTGAAGCTCTGCCATCTCAGCAATATTTTTTGTCTGCTGTTGCGCCAGCTGCTGATTTTGGAGGTCTAGAAACCGCATCTTGCATTGATTTGCGAGGATTTTGTCTTGGGTCCTCTGGATGTCAGATTGCTTTTGCTCCATCTTTTTTAAAACTGTTAGGATATAAGAAAAAAACAGTTGGATTTCAAAGACCGTTACCAAATATAATATTTATGTTGCTTATTAAACAATCATTATCATGTCTATACAATTGTTATGTGTCTAGCACATATACTATCATAAATACCATATTATTGTTCTGAAATCTGACGGGTGCGCTTTAAATGCTGTCCATTTTTATATCTGCATCTTATTGTTGAAATGTTATTAATCTTTGTGCACATATTTACCCTCCTGAATGAGGCTCACAGGAACGGTCTCATCCTCCTGCTCCTCTTCTCCTACATCCAATACACCACCAGAAGTTTGGGGGGGGTTGCAGCTCCTCCTCTTGCTCCTCCACAGGAGCTGGGGGTGGCGACTGGGAGGGCCCTGGCTGCTCCTCATCCCTCTCCTCCTCTGCATCCTCCTCCTGCTGCTCCTCTTCATCCTCCTCCTCTGCGGCCTCTCGCCTTGTGCTCTTGGGGCGCACAGATGGTAGAGGAGCTCCTATAATAACACAATGTTCATATATGTAAAAATGTTTTCTAATAACATATGCAAATTCTGTGTACTCTGCTGTATTGTATATGAATACAAATTAATTTATATAGACAGTTAACCAATGGGATAATGTTATATTAAAGGGTCTTGCGGGCACTACAGGGGACTGAGTGTTAGCTGGGCTGCCACCATGGTAAAATGAACTGTTTTTGTTTCCTTTGTTTTGTTCAGACAATCTCATGTTAAAAAAAGGGCCTGATGGAGTACACAGGATTACTATGATAAACCCACGCCTACCACAGGAATTTAGTGGTAATCTATATATATATAAAACTCAACGTGTGTGTGTGTATGTATGTATGTATGTATGTTCCAGCATCACGTCCAAACGGCTAAAGATATTAACATGAAACTTGGCACACATGTTACTTATATGTCGTCAGCAACAAACATAGGATAGGTGGTTTAACCCTTACCCACCACCATTTGCCATGGTCGGGGTTTTTCTTTAAAGTCCCATTCAACTCTATGGGAAATACATGTTACTTCATAACGGCTGTAGATATTTCGATAACACTTGGTCACATGTTACTTATATGTCCACTTAAACTATAGGATAGTTAATTTATCCCTTAACTACCCCCATTTGTGAGGGTCGGGGTTTTTGTTTAAAGTCCCATGCAAATAAATGGGAAATGTATGTTCCCACATAACTTCTGTACGCCTGGAGATATTTCAATACCTGGTACACATATTACTTATATGCCAAATAAAAATATATGACAGTTAAATTAACCCTTACCTACACCCTTATATAAAAGATGGGTTTTTGTTTCAAGTCCCATGCAAGTATATGGGACTGTGGTCTCTTCATTTTCCTACACAAAAGGTTAAGATAGGAAGACCGGGCAACGCCGGGTAGTCAGCTAGTTGAGTTATAAAATACCACCCCTTCCCCTTTAACCCACCACACCACCACTTTAATTCCATGGTTTAACTTGATGGAATAATGATAGAAAAGGGGGAGAAGGTTTCAATTCCCCTTTTTCTCATGGGAAAGCGTCAGGACTTAATAAAATTAGTAGTGACGGTTTTAAGTTCCCCTTTGGGGAACCTAATAGGGCTCTTTAGGTGTAAGCTGGTCCTCATGTGGCCTAGTTAGCTGGAAAACGTGTTTTTCCCGTTTTTTTGGTGAACACGAGGTGATCATGCAGCCTACACATGCTTTTCCTGCACTTTTTAGGCCTGTGGGCCTGCTGGTTCTGGAAAAATCCAGTGTTACTTAGGGGTATATAAGTAGGGTTCCGTCAGCCTTGCTCTGTCGCCTCAGTAGACGGGACTGTTGTGTTCCCCTACCCCCCCTTTTTTTCTTTTCTTTTTGTCGCGGCTGCTAATTATGTGGGATGGTCACCTTTATTAAAAAAAAAAAAAATTATACAAAGGGTGACAAATCTGTTTAGTTTAGTTGTTGGATACATTTTAAAGTTGGAATATATTTAGATACAGCCTGAGCCGTAGTGACTAGGCTGTTTAAGTTATTAAAGTATTTATTTAAAATATATGTCTGAAATCCAATAATAAAGCAGCCTCGGCCAGTATTAGTACATTAATGGGGTGTCTTGTTTATTTAGTTTAATTATAGTTAGTAAGTGTACCTGTCTGCTGTCCCATGTCTTTTCAACAGTACTATGAATACCTTGGGTGGTGATATATGTTACCACAACATGGCGTCTGGGTTAACATCTGCCCTAAGGTTAATTACATATGACCTTACATAACTGTCACCAATAACTTACCTGGATGAAATTCATCCCGGATCTGTGTCACCTGGCCCATGTGGCGCCTCTTTAGGTCCGACCACTTTTTTAAGGCGGTCATGTGTGCGGCCATGTACATCGCGTAACTCCCGCAATAGGGAGCTGACAACTTATTTTTTCCTGCTGCCTCCGCAGCTGATCGTATCCCTTTTGCAGGAACCTCTGCAAGATGAAGAACAAAGTATATTATAATACTTTTGTTTAAACCCTTATGGATATATGACGTAAATGTATGGTATTCAACAATTGGAAGCATTCTTGCCTTATTAATCACTGACAGGGGTAACATGACAGATTTTATATCTTGCCATTTTGGTCGCCACCTTTTTTGCATAAATATAGCAGCCATTATCATTTGCATAATTATGTATATATGAGTAACAACACAGGATACACGTATAGGGGAGAAATGAGTTGCTATTCATCTAACCGCTATAATTATTTTTTGACCCTTATACTGGGCCTGTACAATAGATTTTTTTTCATCCCTATCTTTATATAGGAACAATGCAGCATGCTAAGAATTTTACTTTTGCTGCATCTAGAGTGCCACAGTTTAGAGACCCGTGTATAGTGGTCTGAAAAATGTGGGCCTGCAGAACTTGCAAAACTAGAAGTCCCAGTAGTCCTGCAAAAATCTAATAGGCAATATGTATTCGAACGACCTTGGGCCTTAAGGACCCTGAAGTCAGGACGTTCGCATACGTCCTATGTCCACAACATTTTAATTATGCTAAATAGCAAGAAAAGTGCCTAAATACACATTTACCAACCAGGGTGTCTGCAGCTGTCCAGGCATGCTGGGAGTTGTACTTTTGCAACAGCTGGAGACACACTTTTTGGGAAATACTAATATCTGATTTTATATCCTAACTTTTAAAATAGTCTAAAATGCAGTTACAGATAATGAAATAACAGTGGCGAAATTACTCACACTAACCAACAGGTTTTCCTCACTGGATGTAAAGTTACTTCCCACCATCTTCGCTTCGCAGGGCAGCACAGAAAAGCGATCCGAAAATAGACTGGCACAGATCCAGGAAATGATCTCAGTTTTCGCGTGTTGTTGGCGTGCATGTGCATGCGCGATGACGAGAATTTCGCAATTATTTCGCAATCGCATTAGCAAAATTTTGCAATATTGTTATTTGGACAAAATATCACGAATATTCGATTTTAGCGAATATTTCTCGAATATTCTTCTATATATTCGTGATATATCGCAAAATCGAATATGGCGTATTCCGCTCAACACTAGTAGGCATAGGACCTACTCCTTGGCACACCCTCTTAAAGGAAAATTGTACAAACAAAATTAGTTAAACCATCAAGTTTTTTTACCACTACTATATTTTTATATTGGCTTTTGGAATTTACAAATGCAGTAATTTAAAAATTGGATGAAAGGTTTAGCGCTGGGAAAACACTGATAGAAAAAAAGTGTATCCTCTATCAGACCAAAATGAGGAAGGACAGAGGCACATTGCTCCAAATCAGGGACAGATCTCATGGCCTTGTACACACGATGTAATTTATCCGGTCGGAAACATCCGATGGATATTTCCCAGCGGCAAATTTGTCCGTTGGTCTGATGAGCGTACACACCATCGGACAGAAATCCCAGCGGACCAGAACGCGGGCACGTAAACCACGTACGACGTCACTATAAAGGGGAATGCCAAAGCCTACGGCGCCGCCCTCTGTTCCACTTTTGCTAGTTCCGTGTTAGTGAAGGTTTGGTTAGAGATGATTCGTGCTTTTCAGTCTCCGCGCTTAACAGGTCGTATTTTCCGGTTCAGTGTGTGCTTGTGGGCTCGTATTTGTCCTTCAGTGTCGCCGTGTGCGGCGTTTCTGCTTCGCAGTGCCATCCTGAACGGTCGTATCTGTTTGACGTGTGATCTTTGCAGGTATTGCTGGATTTGGGGGTGCTTTCTGTTTGAGTGTGTTCTTGACTGACCAGCCGGCCGGTTTGAAGCCATGATGGAGCAGCAGCGCAACTTTTCACGAGTTCGTGCTGTTTATGGGTTTTGTTCTGGAGTCTGTGTGCATTCCAGTGATTTGGACAGAAACAGTAGGAGGAGGAGTTCCTGGGCCAAGAATTGGTTGCGCCAGCGTAACCGATTCTCTCATATGTCTCTGCTTAGGGAGATCCGGGAGAATAATCCTGATGACTTCAGGAACTTTCTCAGTATGACGGATCCCGTTTTCCACCGTCTGCTGGATCTCCTGTCCCCCTATATCACGAGGCAGGACACTGATGCGCCAAGCCATTCCGGCCGAGCAGAGGCTTATTGCCACATTGCGGTACCTGGCGACTGGGAGGAGCCTGCAGGACCTCAAGTTCTCAACAGGCATCTTTTCCCAGGCGCTTGGGGTCATCATACCGGAAACGTGTTCTGCCATCATACAAGTGATGCAGGAGGAGTATACTACGGTAAGTTTCCTCCTTTAACATCACAATCTGTGTCTTTAATAATGTATGCCAATTTTCGAAACTTTTTTGTTGGTTTTCCTAATTGCCATGGTTGTAATATGTTGTGTGCAGAATGTTCCCTTTTCTCCCCATGCATGTTAAGCTTTCCAGGTTAATTTTGTTTGGCCTACCTGCATATTTTTACCTTCATCACTACTAACCTATCCAGCATCATCTCCTAGGGACAAACGCACCTTTTTATTTTATTTTTTTGGTCCTGCTCCATTGTAGTTCAACTCCCCCCCCCCCCCCTAAAAAAGTTTATTGCCCCATCAGCGGGATGTGTAGTCTGATAATAATTGGCTCTGGATTTGTTGCCCTAAATACTCAATACACACTAATATTTAGAAATGTTAATACTGTGATGTTGCAGCATGATGTTTTTACTAGTGTTTGCAATGTTTTTTATGTGCCAAAGTACTAATTTTGAATTTTTGTTTTGTCCACACAGTTTCCCTCCACGCCACAGGAATGGCAGACTGTGGCTGCCCACTTTGCCCAGCGGTGTGATTTTCCTAACTGCGGAGGGGCAATTAATGGGAAGCACGTCCGCATAGTGCCGCCACCTCTTTCGGGGTTGTACTATTATAACTACAAAAGTTTTCATAGTATCGTGTTGATGGCGGTGGTGTCGGCAGACTACGAATTTTTGTATGTGGACGTGGGGAAGAATGGCCGGCTGTCTGATGGGGGAGTGTTCGCGCGGACCAAATTTTACAGGCGTCTACAAACTGGTGGTCTTGAACTGCCACCGGATGAAGACAATGTGGAAGGACTTCCGTTTGTTTTTTTAGCAGACGAGGCTTTCGGGCTTGGACCTCACCTCATGCGGCCTTATCCCCAGAGGACCCTCACCCCGGAGAGGAGGGTCTTCAATTTCTGGCTGGCCAGGGCCTGGAGGGTAGTCGAGAATGCCTTTGGGATACTCGCCAGCCGGTTCCGCCTGTTCCAGACAGCGATACATCTGGCGGAATATAAATTTAACTGTTATTTTGGCCTGCTGCATATTGCATAATTTTTTACGCAGGCATTCCCAGACGTACCTACCCAACATCGGTGCTGAGGCAGGACTACCCTCAGATACCCTTCCTGGGCTGGACACTGGTCGCGCTGGCTCAGTCACCGAATCTGCTCGTGAGGTACGCGACAAATATGTTGAGTACTTTATGGGTCGGGGGGCCATAGCTATGCCAGATTAATATTTCTAATTCGGCCCCCAAAAGAAAGAAATATTACAAAGAACTAATAAATAATTTGACCATTGGACTTTATTCAGTTGTCATTATTGCTTTTTCTCTTTTGATCTGTCTTCCAGGTTCTGAAACTACTGCACTTCTTGTGCCCAATTTACTTAGCAGGTTTTAGTAAATACACACAATTGCACATTCTAGTCACTCTTCTACAAACTGGGTATTGAGCCTACAAATAAGAAGCCACTGTTTGTGTTTTTTTGGTGAACAATTTTTATTTGGTGTTTTTCCAAAAATCTTTAGGCTTTTCGTACAAAAATGTGTTTAGAAAGGATTTTTTTCTTCAAAATTTTTTTTGGGTTTTGACAAACATATATAACAATGGAACTTACAAAGTTCAACCTTTAATTTAGCATACCAAACCCAGACGACATGGTCTAATGTCACCCCGGAATCTGCCAAAATTTGAGGATGCTATTAAAGATCTATTACTACTCAGGAGAAAGAAAGACGACGTTCAGAGAACTTATGTCTGTATTGTGGAGACTCCGGACATTATGCAGTTAGTTGTCCCAATAAATTTAAAAGAACAATTGCAGCAACGGATGTTACCGTATCTGAACAAATAAACTCAATTTCTCAGTCCGTCTCGCCTTTGATTCAGGAAGCAAATAAAGTTAATTCCTTATCAACTCATTTTGTCATCCCAATAAGGCTTATCGTTGAGAGCAATGAAATACCTTGCTCTGCTATGCTGGACTCAGGGGCCGGGGGAAACTTCATGGACATAGAATTTGCCCAAAGTAATAACATTCTAATAAGAAATAAACTCGCCCCTATTAATATGGAGACTGTGGATGGCTCACCTTTGTCTTCAGGACCAGTTACCCACGAGACCACCCCACTGAAGCTCTTAATTGATACTGACCATCAGGAGACTATCAGCTTTGAGCTGATCACATCACCCAAATTCCCTATTATCCTAGGCATTCCTTGGTTCTCTATCCATAATCCCTCCATCAACTGGGAGACACGTTCTTTAAGCTTTACATCTGACCTTTGTAAAAGACATTGCAAAGAATCTTATCAAATAAGCCCTCCACCAACCCAAAATTTACAAGCAGCTTTGGCAATCATTAAGTCATATGACAAGCTACCTCCACAATATCTTGAGTTTCGGGACGTTTGTGATAAAAAGGGCGCAGATCAGCTGCCTCCTCATCGCTCTTATGATTGTCCCATTGAATTGCTTCCAGGGGCAGAAATACCATTTGGGCGCCTTTATTCTTTATCAGAACCTGAACTGAAGGTGCTTAAAGAGTGGATTAATGAGAATCTAGAGAAGGGTTTTATCAGACACTCTACCTCTCCTGCTGGGGCAGCCTTATTCTTTGTGGTTAAGAAGGACTCCACCCTGCGTCCGTGTATTGACTACAGAGATTTAAATAGGATCACAATTAAGAATCGCTATCCACTCCCGCTCATTCCAGAAATGCTTGAGAGACTCCGCTCCGCCAAACTCTTTACCAAATTAGATTTACGGGGGGCATACAACCTTGTCCGCATTCGTCCCGGGGATGAATATAAGACTGCTTTCAGAACCAGATATGGACATTTTGAGACTTTGGTCATGCCCTTTGGGCTTTGCAATGCACCTGCAACTTTTCAACATTTTATTAATGATGTTTTTCAAGATTTGCTTGATCAGTTTGTAATAGCATACTTGGATGACATTCTCATTTTCTCTGATACTTTGGAAGAACACCGCAAGCATGTCTGTATTGTTTGAGATTAAGGTGGAATAAACTTTACATCAAACTAGAAAAATGTGAGTTTGAACAAACTCAGATCCAGTTCTTGGGATACATAATCTCTTCTGAAGGGGTAAGCATGGATCCTGATAAGGTCAAAGCAGTGGTGGATTGGCCTGTCCCTAGAAATGTTAAGGAGATACAGCGATTTGTTGGATTTGCCAACTTTTACAGAAGATTTATAAGAAATTTCTCCAAGGTAATTGCTCCAATTACACAGCTGACAAAGAAAGGGGTGCCCTTTTTTTGGTCTCCTGAGGCACAGGCTGCCTTTAATAAACTTAAAACTCTCTTCACTTCTGCACCAATACTGGTACATCCAGATCGAGAACTACCTTTCATCGTAGAAGTTGATGCTTCTAATTCTGCTGTGGGAGCTATCCTTTCTCAGCGAATTGGAGAAAAAAATGCAGCTTCATCCTTGCGCTTATTTCTCTCGACTGATGTCTTCTGCCGAGAGGAATTATGACATTGGAAACAAGGAGTTGCTGGCAATTAAGAAAGCATTTTCTGAGTGGAGGCATCTGCTGGAAGGGGCCAAGCATCCTGTAACCGTTCTCACCGATCATAGAAATTTAGAATTTATTAGGTCTGCTAAAAGGTTGTCTAGACAAGCACGTTGGACCCTTTTCTTCTCCAGGTTCAATTTTGTTATCTCGTACCGCCCTGGATCAAGGAATGGCAAGGCTGATGCCCTATCACGGATGTTGCCTGGGCCCCTCCAGGAAAGAAACTCTGAATGTACAATCCTGCCTCAAAAGAACTTTCTAGGGGCCACAAGTTCAAAGACATTCCTTAATCTCCTCAAGGAGGGGTATGAGAATGACCAACTTCTTAATAATCCTCCTAAAGACATTAACCTCAAGTACAACAATGGTTTTTGGACTCAAGGACATTGCCTCTATGTACCTGAATCAGTTCGGGTAGAAGCCCTCAGGCTGGTACACGACTCTAAACTTGCTGGTCATTTTGGGGTTTCTAAGACAGAAGAACTCTTATCATGTTCCTTTTGGTGGCCTGGGTACAAGACAAATGTAAAGAAATATGTGGCTTCATGTCTAGCCTGTGCTCGCAATAAGACACCCCGGTCTTCTCCTCTGGGGTTACTTCTACCACTGCCTGTTCCATCAAGACTATGGGGGTCAATTTCCATGGACTTTGTGGTCGACCTTCCTCTTTCGAAATGAATGACCACCATTCTAGTAGTCGTTGACCGTCTCACTAAGATGGCTCATTTTATTCCAGTTAAGGGGGTACCCTCTGCCGAACATACTGCTGAAGTAATGGTTAGAGAAGTTTTTAAACTTCATGGAATTCCTGATGATGTGGTGTCGGACAGAGGGGTACAGTTTACCTCAAAGTTTTGGAAAAGTTTTTGCTCAGCTTTGGGTGTAACAATTAATCTGTCCTCAGCTTTTCATCCACAGTCTAATGGTCAAACCGAGAGGACCAATCAAACTCTGGAGCAATACCTTTGATATTTCGTGAGTTATCTCCAGGATGACTGGGTGGACTACCTTCCTACGGCTGAGTTTGCTTTTAATAACTCTAAACATAGCTCCACTTCCCAAAGCCCTTTTTTCCTTAACATCGGGTATCATCCAGTTTTCATTCCTGATCTCCCTATCTCAACTTCAATTCCTGCTGTTACCAACAGACTAACTTCATTACATGAGATCCAGGAGAAATTGACCGATACATTGAAGGAGGCGCAGGAATATTACAAGAAGGCTGCTGACAGACACCGTAGGTCTATTCCCACCTTTCAGATAGGTGACAAGGTTTGGTTATCTACCAAAAATTTAAAGGTTCAGGTTCCATGTGCTAAGTTGGGTCAAAAGTTTATTGGACCTTTTGAGATTTCTGCTCAAAATCAACCCTGTCACTTTTCGCCTAAAACTTCCTGACAATATGAAGATTCACCCTGTTTTTCATATATCACTACTCAAACAGTTTCATGAAAATACCTTTTCTGGAAGAATCCATCCTCCTCCTCCACCTGTTGAGGTACAGGGTGAAGAATTTGTGGTGGGAAAAATTCTTGACTCCAGGATCTCTAGAAACAAACTGCAATATTTGGTTCAATGGGAAGGATATGGACCAGAAGAAAATTCTTGGGAGCCTGCAAATAATGTCCATGCCCCTAGATTAACAAGGGAATTTCACCAGAGGTTTCCTCAAACCTGGCCCTAAGACGCCCAGTGGACGTCCTGGAAGGAGGGGAGTACTGTCAGGACCGGGTTTTGAACCTGGGACCTCAGCTGTGTCTGGCAGTAAGCCTTCTCACTGAGCTACCTGGGATGCTGGACAGCTCCCTGTCTGTTCTGCTTGACAAACCCATCTGATCCATTGGACCTTGCTGCCTTGTGTCTTGATTTGTCTTGAACCTTGAACCCCTTGCTCCTCCCACAAACTTCCTGTTATAAGCCATGTCTCTGCACTTCCTCCTTGCCAGAATATTGTGTTATAAGCCATGTCTCTGCACTTCCTCCTTGCCAGAATATTGTGCCATCTCCAGCCTGTATCTCGCTCCTGTCTTCTCTGCTGCCATCCATATTTGCTACTGCTCGTTATTGACCCTTGGCTTGTTATCGACTACGCTTCTGCCTGATCCCAACCTACAGATACTCATTACCGACCTTTTGGCTTGTTTACCGACCACTCTTCTGTTTGATCCTTACCTGTTTATCTGCTATCGTACCCCTGCTTTCTCACCTCCTGGTGGGGTGATCCTGAGGACCGCGACCTGGTGCTAACACGCAGCAAAATCCATCTCCACCATCAGGAGCTCTGGTAAACACCGGTTAGCGATTAGATTCCGCACATCAGATGACCCCGTGTCATCAGCCAGGGTGACCTGCTCTGCTGCTACAGCTACTGGCCTCTGAGCCTGACCCCAGACCGTGACAGGCCATCTTCGATGAGGTATAGTATTTTCCAACATATTTTGGTGCTGCTATTTATTTTGAATTAGTAAGTTGATCTGGTAAACAAAAAACTAACCTTGGGAAGAGAAAAAAATTAAGGATGAAACAACAAAATGACATAAGTTGGGGAAAAAAAGGGAATTTAAACAAAAAAACAACATGAGGAAACAAAAAAATAATTTGGAAAGATTCCTAAACCGTAAAATACAACTCCAAAAAATAACTCAACAAAAAAAAGATATGATGCCCTCAACATTAAGTCAAATAGACATAATAAAAATGTGGAGAACCGAAACAAATGTGGGGACATCTGGCTAGCAAACAGTGAGAAATAGAAAAAACACTAACGAAAATGCAAACTTTCAGTATGTGACATCGGGACAAAATTGCATCAGCAAGAGAACGGCTTGCTTCTAGCAAGAGAACAAAGAACAAAAATACGCTAGAAACGGGACACTAGATAGAGAGTTTAGGTGACGAATGTGCCAGGTCCCAAACAAACGCGAGTTTTACCTGAACGAGTGCTCCCGTCCCATCGTTTTGACTGAGCATGCGTGGGTTTTTGGTCCGATGATTTTGTGTACTCACGAGCGGACAGATCCGACGGACATGTGTCCGGCGGAAATATTTCAAAGCATGCTTTGGAATTTGTCCGCAGGAAAAATCCGGCCAAAACGGTCCGTTTGCCCATACAGACGAGCTCATTTTTCGGATGAAATGGTCCGTCGGACCAGTTTCAGCGGATTTATTCCCTCGTGTGTACAAGGCCTATATCTATAGTTTTGTCAGTGCATAATTTGTCAAAACCCAATAAAAACCTACTTAACAGAAAACGCAAAATGCATTTGCAATATACAAACTTTAATCTGTAGAAGTGTGAATCAGGCCTCAGGCTCGATTGACACTTATTCATTTTGCTGAGCGTTTTTGCAGTGCTTGCTGCATTTTTTGACACATTTTTACTGCGATTTCTTTTTTAGTTGGCAATTTTTTTCCCCATTTCCTTTAAAAAAACAGCTAACAGGTTAAAAACACAAATGCAAATCGCAGCAATATCGCAGTAATAGCATTCTGGATGCAGATCCTTTGAATTTTATTATATGCAAGATGCTGCTTTTTGCAGGAAAAATTACCAGTTACTTACCGGTAGCTGGATTTCTACGAAGTCTTACAGGACGGCACCCTGAGAGTAGACTGGCTCACCTGACAGGAAACACAATCAAAATGAGGTTTAAAAGGCCCCACCCCTCCCGTGTGCCTCAGTTTAAGATAAGTAACCGCTCTTTAGAACACGGTATAGACAGAAACTAAGAAAAAAGGAGGAATTTAGATAGAAGTAAAAAGGGGGGGAAGTAGGCCTGCCGTCCTGTAAGACTTCGTAGAAATCCAGCTACCGGTAAGTAACTGGTAATTTCTCCCTCGTCTTCCAGGACGGCACCCTGAGAGAAAAGCAAGTAATCTTCAGGCCTACCTTAGGGCGGGACCACCGTCTGTAAGACCTTCCTACCAAACATCAGGTCTTGAGGAGACAGTAGTTCGACTCTATAATGTCTGATGAACGTATTCCGGCTGGACCAGGTTGCCGCTCTACAGATCTGCTCTATGGAAGCTCCTGCCCTTTCTGCCCAGGAGGTTGCCAGAGAACGCGTGGAATGAGCCTTAATAACAGGAAGTGGTCTACCTGCCTGTGTGTATGACAAGGAGATAGCCTGCCTAATCCATCTGGAGATGGAAGCCTTAGTTGCCTGTTGACCCTTTTTCTGCCCTGAGAAATTAACTAAAAGGTGAGGGGAAGTTCTGAACTCACTAACCCTCTCTAGGTAAACTAAAAGGCAGCGTCTTACATCCAGGCAATGGAAAGTGGCTTCCTTTTCATTGCTGGGATTTGCGCAAAAAGAAGGAAGTATAACTTCCTGAGACCTATGGAACCTGGTTGCCACCTTGGGAAGGTACAGAGGATCCTGAGCCAAAATAACCCTATCTTCAAAAACCCGCAGAAAGGGTTCCTTGATAGAAAAAGCATGCAAGTCTCCAACTCTCTTGGCAGACGTGATGGCTAACAAAAAGGTAAACTTAATCGTAAGAAATTTTACAGAAATGCTGTCTATAGGCTCAAATGGTGCCTTAGTCAGCTGCTCCAGAACCAGGGAGAGGTCCCATGAGGGAACCCTGGAAATCTGCACAGGAGAAAGTCTGTCCCTAGCTGTCAGGAACCTCTTGATGAGAGGGTCCGCTGAGAGGCTCTTCTCCAAAAAAATATGATAAAGCTGCCACTTGAACTCTTAGAGTTCTGGTAGCTAAGCCTAGTTCCACGCCATCCTGAAGAAACTCCAGGATGGCGGGAGTTTTGGGAGAAGAGATCCGCTTAGTGGTGCACCAACGCGAAAAGACTGTCCAGACCTTTGCGTAGATGTGTCTGGTGACCTTCTTGCGGCTGGATAGTAGGGTATCTATGACTCTATCCGAGCAGCCCTTCCGCTGCAAGTTCCACCTCTCAAGAGCCATGCCGTCAGGCTGAAGAACCCTGGGTTCGAATGAGAGATCGGCCCCTGCCGCAGGAGATCCGCTCGGAGAGGAAGGGGAAGCGGGGGAGCTAGAGACCAGAGCTTCAGAATGGGAAACCAGGATCTCCGGGGCCACCAAGGAGTGATTAGGATTAACTTGGTCTCCGCGGAGGCCAGCTTTTGTAAGACCCTTGGGATCAGATTCAGCGGGGGAAAAGCGTAAGCCAGACAGAAATCCCAGGCCTGGGCCAGCGCATCCACCCCCTGAGGACCCCGTCCCTGCAAAAGGGAAAAGAATCTGTTCACTTTTCTGTTTTCCCTGCAGGAAAAAAGATCTATCTCTGGAACCCCGAACCGCCGACAAACCCAGTCGAAGGTTTTCTGGCACAGTTCCCACTCCCCCTGAAAAATGGGTCGACGACTCAGAAAGTCGGCCTCCAGATTGGTGGCTCCCCTTATGTGGATTGCCAGAATAGAGGGTACTCTCTGTTCCGCCCAACCCAGGATCTCCAGGGAGAGTGACAGGAGAGACTGGGACCTGGTGCCCCCCTGTCTGTTGAGAAAGGCGACTGTTGTAGCATTGTCGGAAAGGACCAGGACATCCTTGCCCTGAATTCTTTCTTCGAATGCCTTCAGAGCTTCTCCCACTGCCAGTAATTCTCGATAGTTGGAGGAGGTCCGCCTTTGATGAGGGTCCCAGGATCCCTGAGCCCGCAGTTCTTGTACATGGGCTCCCCAACCCCAAGCACTGGCGTCCGTAGTGACCTTCAGTGGATTGGTCTGACTCCACGGACGGCCCTTCAGGAGGTTTTGGTGGTGAAGCCACCACTCTAGGGAGTCCTTGACTAGGATCGGGACCCTGACCCGGGAAGGGAATCGAGAGTGTCCTCCTTCCCGTTCCAGGCGGAGAGGAGGAAACTCTGAAGTGGTCTTGCGTGTAGTTGGGCCCAGGGGACCGCCGGAATGCAAGCGGTCATTCGACCCAACAGCTTCATGATCTCTCTGAGGGAGGGACTTTCTGTAGCCACTAAAGACCCGATCGTCGTCACAAGCCTCTGGAACTTCTCTTGGGGAAGAAAAAGCTTATTTTCTCGGGAATCTATGATAACCCCCAGGTATGCCTTCCGCTGTTCCGGCAGAAGGGAGGACTTTTGCTTGTTGATTATCCAACCAAGCGACTCCAGAGTGGTCATGACGATGGTCAGGTCCGAAAGGAGCTGATCCTGACTTGGGCTGAAGAGCAGAAGGTCGTCTAGATAGGTGACGAGGGAGACCCTCTTCAGATGTAGATGAGCCATTACCTCCGCCAGGACCTTCGTAAACACCCTTGGGCTGGAGGCCAGACCAAAGGGAAGGGCAGCAAACTGCCAGTGCTGAATTTCCTGTGCGGAGGCGAGGGCAAATCTCAGAAACCTCTGATGTCCCGAAAAAATCGGGACATGCAGGTAGGCGTCCCTTAAATCTATGGTCGCCATAAAGACGCCTTCTAACAAAAGACCCCTGAGGCTGTGAACACTCTCCATCCGGAATCTTTTGTAGAGGAGATGGGAGTTCAGGGGTTTCAGATTGATTATCAATCTGAACTTGCCGTCCGGCTTGGGAACCACAAAAATGTGGGAGTATACTCCCTGGCCTTGTTGGTCTGGTGGGACTGGGATTATGACCCCCTGTTCTGCCAGACTTACAATATTCTGGGAGAGGCCTACGGCCTTGCTGGAGTCCCTTGGGAGGTGAGTGAGGAGAAAGGTCGGGGGGGGAAGCTCTCTGAACTCTAAATGGTAACCCTCCCTGATTATCTGCAGGACATGGGGACTCTGGGTTATGCTCTCCCAGGCAGGAAGAAACCTGGCGAGCCTGCCCCCCACCTTCCCGTCACTTGGTGTCCTTTCCGGATGGTTTGGGACTGAAAAAAAGGATCCCCCCCTTTGGTCTATCTTTACCAAAGGTCCAACGTCGGCTGGTGGACGGTCTTTTGTCCGGGGCCGGAATCTTTCTCTGGCTGGGACGAAAGGACCGCTTCCTACTCTGCCTGGGTTTTGAAGGGAATTTATTCCCCTTCTCAGAAGACCTGGACAAAGCCTGATCTAAGGCTTCCCCAAACAAGAGGGAACCCTTGAAGGGGAGTGCACATAGGCGGCGTTTAGAGGCAAGATCACCCCTCCAGGTTTTTAGCCAGACGGCCCTCCTAGAGGCATTAATAAGGGCCCCGGTCTTGGCTGAGGCGCGAACGGTTTCCACCGCTGCGTCTGCCAAGTAGGCCACTGCCCCGCTAATAAGCTGGAGGGAATCTCGTATCTCCTTAGTCTTGGAAGAGCTGGGGAGATGGTCTAGAAGCTTGGAAGTCCAGGCGTCGGCATTTCTTGCCACGCAGGCTGAGGCCAATGCAGGACCAAGGGCGGCTGCATTGGCTTCCCATGCTCTACGGAGAGAAGTGTCGGTACACCTATCCATGGCATCCTTTAAACTGCCTGTGTCCTCAAAGGAAAGGTCTGACTGTTTAGAGACCTGTGCCAAGGGGGCATCAAGCTTAGGGACCTTAAAAAAGGTGTCTACTACCTCCGTCTTAAAGGGACAGCGGCGTTTCCAAGTTTTGAACCTTGGTAAGCTTTTTTCAGGTTCTACCCACTCCCTGAGGATAATGTCCTTTAGTGACTGATGGACAGGAATGGTCATGGTTTGAGGCTTTATTAAACCCCTGTACATCCTGTCCTGGGCTGAGACCTGCTCTGCTGGCTCTTGAATATGCTCGGTAGCATAAACAGCTGCTAGAAGGCCCTCCATATCCTCAGCAGGAAACATATATTTTCCTGTCCTGGCATCCTCCTCCTCCTCTTCCTCCTCCTCCGCCTGGCTGTCAACCAGGGTTTCACTACGCAAGGTTAACTCGGACTCCTCAGAATCCGAGGGGTACACTCTACGAGCCTGTAGTGGTACAAATGGACGAGAGGCAGAAGAGGATTCCTGGGAGGAGGGGCCCGGAGCCGGAGAATCAATGTCTTTTCTATTTAGGGAAGATTGAAACTCCTTTAGGGTGGATAGCATTTCGGTCTGAACCGAGAGAAATTGCTTCATAATCTGTGAGGTCTCCTTCCCTGTTAGCTTACAGATGCATTTAGAACAGAATGGCTTGTTATGCTCAGATGGTAATTTGTCACTACAATTGCCACATTTCCTAACACGTTTAGGAGGCTTAGCCACTCTGCTGGACTCCCCCTGGGCAACAGGGTCTTCACCTAAACATATCAGGGAGAAACATATGCCCATTAGCCCTCAACCTCTCAGTGATTAGGGGAGGGGGGGTTGTTTTGGAGACAAAAACCCCCCTAAGAAAAAGGAAGGACTCACCCTTGGTGGTTTCCTCTGCAGCCATAGGAAACAGACGGTCCTCCTCCATAGTAGTGTCTTGTGCCAAGAAAAGGGCTTCCATGAACACGTTCTGAGGCCGCCAGGCCCCTCTATCTCCCTGGCTGCTTTATAGTGCGCCCCGATCGCCTGCAGCGTTTGTCCGGTGGGGGCCGCCATCTTGCCGCGCGGGAGCGGAATGACGTCACGGCGCCGTGCGCGTCATCAACAGGCGCCCGGATGCTCCTGGCGCCGCTCGAAGCGGCGCCTAACTACCCGCCATGCGGTCCAGCAAACCCCCGGACGGAGCCAGCAGGAAGGGGGAGGCCTTAGCCCAACCTCCAAGGTAGGGAATCAGGCGGGGGGGGAGAGAGGATGTGGCCTCTTCGGAGCACTGGAGAGCCCTGCCCTCTAGGAGGCTCCGGCGTCCAGGGGAGTCTGTGTCTTCTCCTGTTCCCCCTGGACTAAGACGACGGGGGAAACCCCCCCCGGGGGGGTAGCAAGCTACACCGGACCCAACGGCATCCGGTACCTGCGGTCCGGGCTCCGGGGGGGGGACCACCAGCCCCAGGCTTTAGGTCACGAAGAAAAAAACAAACGTTTCGCTGAAAGGGAAACACAATCAGAATTGAGGCACACGGGAGGGGTGGGGCCTTTTAAACCTCATTTTGATTGTGTTTCCTGTCAGGTGAGCCAGTCTACTCTCAGGGTGCCGTCCTGGAAGACGAGGGAGAAAGTCCAACCCTTTTCAAAAACACAAAGGCACAAAAAGCATGTTCCATAGGGAACCATGTTAAAAAAAAATCCCTGCATTTCTGCAAAATGCATCAAAAAACTCAGTGTGAATGGAGCCTTACAGGCTAGTGAGTTTAACAGCAATTGTAGTGAAGTTAATAAAACTGTTAATGGAATCATTCTGTCATGAGAAGGATCATTTACCTAATACACAACTTTCTGGACACAAAGCAACATGGCTTTAGGCCTGTTTTTGTGCGTTTTTCAGTTAGATAGGCGCATCTTTATTCCGGCGTAACGTTTGTCATTTACGTTACTCCGCCGAAACTTTAGGAGCAAGTACTGTTATTCACATAGCACTTGCTCCTAAAGTTGCGGCGGCGTAGCGAAAATGAGCCGGCGGAATTCAAATTGGGCAGGGAAGGGGGCATGTATTATTTAAACTAGGCGCGATCCCGCGGCGAACGTACTGCACTGACAGTCGACGCATGCTCCAAATTCTGTCAGTCAACGTCAATGACGTCAATCCCCATTAATGGACGTTTTACGCAAACGACGCTAAATTTTTTAAATTCGACGCAATGACGACGGCCATACTTAACATAGGATACTCCACCTAGGGGGCATGTTTTTCTTTACGCCGCGTATCGCTTACAGAAACGTCGGAAAGTCACTGCGTCGGGCCCGCGTACGATCGTGAATTTCCGTTTCTCGCTGATTAACATATTCTCGGCGTTAATCAGCGGGAACGCCCCGAGCGCCATTTTTAAAATTGCAGTTCCGATCCGACGGCGAAATACAATTACGCCGATCATATAGGAACTCCAACCCGGCGTATCTTGTTTTCTGCTTACAGAAAATAGATAAGCCGGCTCAAAGTGAGAGTTAGGCTGGAGTATCACTGATACTCCAGCCTAACTACCTGAATCTGGCCCATAATCTGCACTCAGTCAGGCCTGGTTCACATCTATACAGACTAATAGTATTGCATTTTTTGACAGCTGGTGCTGTGGACATAATATATCAATTCCAGCAAAGCTTTTTAGTTATTATATTGCAATAAATGTTTAACCACATCATTTTTATTTAGCAAAGACCCTAGAGAAGAAAATGGCGATTGTTACAAATTTTTGATGTCACACAGTATTTGCACAGCGGTCTTTCAAACTAAATTTTATGAAAAAATACACTTTAATCACTTCCAGACCACCCACCATCGTTATACATCAGTACTTTGAACAGGGATGCCCCTGCTATGGCAGCAGCTACCATAACCTTAGTATCCTCTTCAACGGGCGGTCCGCTTTCAGATAAACAGTCTCTGCAGCAGATTCACCACAAGATCACTTATATGCAGCATAAGAGGCTCCCCCTCCAGCCACGCTCCGATGCCCTCCACCGCTTAACGGAGCCATCGGTAGCGGCAGAGGCAATCGTGTCCTTTCCATGGCTTGGTAATTAGAGTGAGGGGGAAGGTGGCCCCCACCTGTCTCCATTCCATTGCAGTGTGGAAGCAATGTCAAATAATAAATTCTGCCCATAGCCGAGACATTATTATCTTTTCAAATATTTAAAATTTATTTTTTTATCGCATTTTAGTGTAAATATGAGTTGTAAAGTCTTTTCTTTTTGACCCCAAATCTCATATTTAACCACTTCAATACCAGGCTTTTATACCACCTCCATACCAGGCCTATTCTAGCACTTCTCTCCTACATGTACAAATCATAATTTTTGTTGCTAGAAAATTACACAGTACCCCCAAACATATATGTTTTTTTAGCAGACACCCTAGGGAATAAAACGACGGTCATTGCAACATTTTATCTTGCACGGTATTTGCGCAATAATTTTTCAAACACCTTTTTTTGGAAAAAAATTGTTTCATGAATTAAAAAATAAAACGGTAAAGTTATCCCAATTTTTTGTATTATGTGAAAGATTATGTTACACCGAGTAAATAGATAACCAACATGTCACGCTTTAATTATGCGCACACTCATGGAATGGCAGCAAACTTCGGTACTTAAAAATCTCTATGGGCAACGCTTTAATTTTTTTTTACAGGTTACCAGTTTTAAGTTAGAGGAGATCTAGTGCTAGATTTGTTGCTGACACACTAGTGCACGTGGCGATATCTCACATATGTGGTTTAAACGGCGTTTACATATGTTGGTGGGACTTCCGTGTGCGTTGGCTTCTGCACGTGAGCTACCGGGGACAGGGTGTTTTAATTTAATTTTTTTCACTTTTATTTTTTTACACTTTCAATTTTTTGTTTTCACTTATTCCTATTACAAGGAATGTAAACATCCAGTCACCAGTCATCTCTATGCTTCCTGCCGACGCCGGACGATTCGTTCTCTGGGCCCACAAAGGCACGGGAGAGCCCAGAGAAGCACCAAATGGTGGCGGGAGGGGGGGGATGTCCCCTCCCGCGGCCTGTAAGAACGATCAACCGGCGGAACCGCCGCTATGATCATTCTTATGTCGTGCAAAATCGCCGGCTTAAGAGGATATCTGGATGATGCCTCTGGCTGCAGGCATCATTCAGATATTCACCCGCAAAGCCCAGGCCGTCATTTGACGTCCATTTAGGATGGGAAATCCCATCTCTGAACGTCAAATGACAATGGGCCAGTACTGAAGTGGTTAAGAGACCCCATAATACTTTTTTTTTCATTACAAGGGATGTTTACATTCCTTATAAGGTTAAAGGGACACAATTTTTTTTTAACTAAAAATAAAAAAAACAGGTAAAATGTTTGGTGGTCCTACGTAATTTTCTTGCAAAAATGTTTTAACTTTTAAATGCCAAATCTCAGACAGAGGCTTGGTCCGTAAGTGTTAACAGAATAAAATAAAGTTAGTCCAATTCTTTGGGTTAATGTAAAAGATGTTACGCTGAGCAGATAGCCAAAATGTCATGCTTCAAAACTGAAATTCCCCTCTTGGGAAGGCAACTATGGTACTTAAAATGTCCATAGGCAACACTAAAAATGTCTACAGGTTATCAGTTTAGGCCGCGTACACACGAGGGGATATGTCCGCTGAAAACGGTCCGATGGACCGTTTCAGCAGACATCTCCGCTCGTGTGTATGGGCTAGCGGACAGATTTGTCCACCCGACAGATTTCAAAGCAAGCTTTGAAATCTATCCGGTGGGAATCTGTCCGCCCGACATGTCTGCTGGTTAGTACACTTACCAGCAGACATGTCGGCTCCCACCGCCGCCGCGCCGCTGCCGAATGGATTCGGCGCATGCGCGGAAGTGTTTTACTTCCTGGTGCGGTGACGTAGCGGTGACGCGGCGGCGTCAACGTCACCGCCGCGTCATCGCCACGTCACCGCGCCGTCCGGCGGCGGGGAATTTGATCCGATGGTGTGTACACGCCATCGGATCAAACTCCCGATCAGACATATCCGATGGAAATGGTCCGCGGACCGTTTTCATCGGATATATCCGATAGTGTGTATGGGGCCTTAGAGATAGAGGGGGTCCTGTGCTAGAATGATAGCTCTTGCTGACGATCGCAGCAATACCTCACATGTGTGGTTTGAACTTTTACATATGTGGGCATGACCAACATATGCGCTTGCACAGAGTGCTTTATGTTTCCAATTTACATTGTCTAAAAAAATTTAAAAATACGATTTTATTGCCATCACAAGGAATATAAACATTTGTTATAAAAGTCAGGGCTAGGTACTCTATGGAGGAATCTGGGGTCTATAAGACCCGAAATCTCTCCTTTACACTTTAAAGTATTCCAAACGCCAAAATAAGCATTTTGGAATACAAGTTTTTTTTTAAAGTGGGCACCATTGGCAGGCGAGTAAACCAGTCATGTCAGGACAATGCTTCCAGGTTACTAGATCGGAGATCCGATCTATGTGGATTCCGGCTTCATTTGGGTCTTTGGCCAGCCAGCAGATGCGTCAGCTGGTCTCTGGCCTCCTTATGGGACGCAAGAGCCACATCAGTTATCACTAAAAAGTGGACCACCAGCTCCAAATATCGGTATAGGGCGATTCCTGCAGCCGCCCTCTTCATCAGAACAAACCTCCCCCAGCCAACACTCTTGGTATATACTTCCTTCTCAGTACAGACCCCTTCATGTCAGACCCCCAAGTATATACCCTCCTTAGTACAGACCCCTCATAGACCCTCCAAGCATAGAAACCTCTCCTAGCCTCAGTATAGACATCTTCCCTCAGGATAGGCCCCTTTCCTAGTATAGACCCTGCCCTTACCTTGGCATAGCCCTTGTCTGTACAGACCCACTCAGTACAGAACCCCTCTCAGTAAAGTCCCTCTAAGTACAGAGCCCACTCCCAATTCACCCCATCAAAATAGACCCTCTTGGTACAGACCCCTGTCACAGCTCATTTCTCAGTATTGTTCCCCCCCATCAGCATAAATCTTGCTTCAATATAAACTGACCCTGCCTCTGTAAAGATCTTTTCTCTGTACAGAACCCTCTCAGTACAGACCCCCCATTTATAGAGGGGGATCTATAGTGAGTGTTTATTAGAGGAGGGCAATGAATAGACCCCCTCCCTCAATAAAGGCTCCACCCTCACTATAGACCCCCCTCTCAGGGCCAGATTAAGATCATGGGCCTGGTGCGGGGGATTTTGGTGGGGCCTTTTATAATAAATAAGTGCGTGGGAAAGACAACGCAGCCAAGGCAAGTGACCAAACGCACAGAACCCAGAAGACCTGGTGAAGATGGAATTCAGCGCAGCACTGGAGGGCTCAGTATGAAAATTTAAGTGTACCCCAATGTGCTAATATGCTGTGCATACTTGTACATTTTTTGGCATAGCTTACCCCAGGGCCTCTAAAAAGTAGTAATGTCAGGAAAGTTTACTACTGCTTTAATATCACAGGATCCCAGGAACCTCTCATGGGGCCCCCTACTAACCCAGTGGCCCTTGGGCAGCGCCTAAATGCATAGTTGCTAACATTTAAAAATATTTTCAGGGACACAGTGCTATATAGATTAGCTGAGATCCCATGTGTTCCTCTATGCAACACAGCAGTATTTACAAAATTAAATGAGTACTAATAATGGGGCAGAACAAATACGAGGACTGAGGATTTCCTTTAGTTGAACTAACAAAAGTGTGTCCATTCTTGAGCTGGTAACATTGAGTGTATTCAGTATAATTTTCAAGAACTGTTTTTGTGAGTAAGCGACATAGGGGAGGAGTATGGGTGGTATATAAGTGGGAAGTATGTGCAGGTGAGGGAGAGGAATGTGGAGGGTCTAACATTGGGCAATATGTACAGGAGAGGAGTGCAAAGGGTACGGTAAAAGGTACTACGTACAGGAAAGGAATGTGAAGGGTCTGACAGTGGGCAGTATGTACAGGAGAGGAGTGTGGCGGGTATGACGATGGGCAGTACATACAGGTGAGTAGTGTATGACAGCAGGCACTATGTACAGGAGAGGAGTATGAAGGGTATGACTGTGGGTATGTATAGGAGTGTGGGGGTATGACAGAGGGTAGTATGTACCAGAGAGAAGTGTGGAGGGTATGATGCAGTATGTACAGGAGAGGAGTGTGGAGGGTATGACAGTGGTCACTATGTATAGGAGAGGAGTGTGGAGGGTATGACCATGGGCACTATGTATAGGAGAAGGGTGTGGAGTGTATGACAGTGAACAGTATGCACAGGAGTGGAAGGAATATACAGGAACTGCGTAGTAGTTAAGCGGGTCATACATGGATTGAAATTACGCCAATATACTACGCGCAAAAGATATAATTTCTAAGTGGAAATTCCCCTTTGGATTGCTGGCTACCAATCAGGGTCACTCTGCACTTAGAGTCCCTGAAGATCTAGTAGCATTTTGCGACACGATGGGGATCCCATTAGTGGAAGTTCCGGACTGGTATGCTGAATTTCGTACTAAGACTGATAAGACCAACATTCAGTGTCTGAAATGGAGACCCAAACTACACGTCATTGCAGACGCCGCTCCCTTTCTAACAGGTCTCTTGATGTTTACAAGAATCACCATGGTGATCCAGGCTCCTCAGGCTCTCCCCGCTCAGGGAAATACAGACATGGCTACTAGTGACTCTTAACTTGATGTTTCCTTCTGCTGCGGTGAAGTATGATACTTGTATCGATTCTAAAATGCTTGGAGTTTTATTTACATTGATGTATTTTTTTCCTTTTTTTTTTTTTTTGCTTTGTTCTCTCAAATTTTATGAAATCTCTGGTGAGTACTGCTTAGTTTGTTTACTCAGACACTTTCAGTTTAACATGAGATTATTCTTTGAATGCCTAATCTCTCTCTTAAACCTTCTGGGAGACTAAGGGAAAAAAAGAAGGAAAAAAAAAGGGAAAAGGGAATTGAAATCAGAGAAGGAGAGAGGGAAGAATAGAAGGAAAATAAAGGAAAAAGGGAGAACGGTGTCTATTCTTAAATATGGTGACTTAAATTTAGACTTGGTTGTCTAAATCTATTTTATTTTATACCGTGACACCCTCACCTTTTTTATTTATTTTTTATTTTTTTGGGTCTCATGCTGTATTTATTATTTATGCCTATTCGGGAAAGTGTCACATCCTATCTTTTGCATGAACTGGTTAGTACTTTTCCTTTTTGTTTACATTCTGTGCTATCAATTTCAAGCAATGACCGGTGACTTTTCCCTCTCTTATATCGCTCTACTTTTAAATAAACTTTTTTTGTTCTCGCTTCTACGTGAATCCGTGGCGGCGGACCTGCGTGATTATTGTTCACTTTTTTTCTGGCTCGGTTATATCCAACCCCCACATTGTAGCAGTGTTTGAAGACATTCCTTCCCTGGGTGTCTCTCACTAACATTGTTACGTATTACTCCACTGTCCGTGACTCCTTTTGAGATAGGAAGACACTCTCTCTTTTCTCTCAGTGGTTGATCCCCCATTTTTTTCCTTTCCTCGCCCCTATCCCTTTATATACCTTTAGTTTATTGGTAAGACATCTGTTCTATTGATTCGTACGATATGTCACACCCTACTAATACTTCTCACCTTCCACGTATTAAATTTTATTCATTAAATGTTAAGGGCCACAATGTCCCGGAGAAGAGATCTAAACTGTTTATGTTATTGAAGAAATCAAAAGCAGATATTGTTTTCCTGCAGGAAACACACTTTAAATCGAACATCCCTTCTCTGTATAACAAAATGTTTCCTTCATCGTACCACGCAACTAATCAGGATTCCAAAACAAAAGGTGTTTCTATTTTTATATCTAAAAATTGCCCATTCCAAATTCAAGATATTTCCCTAGATGTTGATAGATACATTTTTATTAAAGGTTCTTTACACAATAGACCCATCACTCTAGCCAACATTTATGTCCCTAATAAGCTACAAATACCTTTCCTTAAAAACACTCTACAACTCCTATCCTCTTTTCAATCAGGACTACTTATTTTGGGAGGAGACTTTAATGTAGCCATTAACCCTTTAATTCACACTTCTTCTGGCACAACTAGTTTCTCCTATAGAGCTTTACATACTATTAAAAATGTACTTAAGAACTTGACTCTCCATGACACTTGGCGCACTCTTAATCCAAATATCAAAGACTACACTTTTTATTCTTCCCCCCATAATAGTTATTCCAGAATTGACTATTTTTTCTTAACTGAAGATGACCTTACGGACCTTGTTGACGCTTCTATAGATCCCATGATTTTATCTGACCATCATCCTATCTCTTTTTCTTTAACATTTTCTTCTGCCCCTTGTAAATCTCTTACTTGGAGACTTGATAATTCCCTGTTGAGTGATCCGAATAGGATTACTTCCTTGACTTCCACTATTAAAAATTATTTTAAAGAGAATGATTCTGCTGAAATCCACCCACTTACCCTTTTGACTTGCTCATAAGTGTGTGGTTAGGGGTGAACTTATTTCCATGGCTGCAAAAAGAAATAGAGACAGGCAATCATCAAATTGCTTTCTGATAGAATTCGCTCTCTTGAAAATAAGCACAAACAAACCTTAGCCGTTGATACATTCCAAGAGCTAATCAACACCAGAGAAGACTTACTTAAGGTATTGGGAGAAAAATCTAAACGTAATCTCGCTTTCACACAACAACTTTTTTATGAATCCGGAAATAAGTCCAGAAGATTTCTGGCAAGATCTATCCATTCCCAGAAAAATGCCAATACTAGCCACTCTATCACTGATCCTACCGGTAAAAAAATGTGCATTTCCTCAGAAATTACTAGTCATTTTCGCTCCTTTTACTCCAAACTATATAATTTACCAAACCCCTCACCATCTTCTCAGAACATAGACAGGAAAAAATTAATTATTGATTTTTTAAAAGAATTTAGCCCTGACCCGATCGATTTGGACACAGCAAACACTTTAGATAGGCCACTTGAATTGAATGAATCTCTTGCTGCCCTTAAACAATTAAAACTGGTAAATGCCCTGGACCAGACAGCCTTTCTGTGAGCTATTACAAGTCCTTTCCTGAATCTCTTATGCCTTACTTCCTAAATTCCTTTAATTCACTCCCAGATTCCCCCCATATAGTAGGGACCTTCTTGAAGCACACATCTCCATGATACCTAAACCTAATAAAGACATCTCGTTAGTTTCCAACTATAGGCCTATATCCCTATTAAATGTTGATGTTAAGCTATATGCGAAAATTATTGCCAATCGAATATTGCCATTACTCCCACACTTAGTGTCCTTGGACCAAGTCGGTTTTATACCTGGTAGAGAAGCTAGAGACAACAGTCTGAAAGCCATTAACGTTCATCATTGGTTGACTTCATCTCAAACCCCTGGTTTTTTCCTGTCTCTTGAAGCAGAGTAGGCGTTCGACAGAGTTGCATGGGATTACATGACTGAAGCCTTACGAGGTTTGGGATTCCAAGATAGAATGCTCCAGTATATACTTGCTCTGTATTCTTCTCCTACTGCTCGAATTAAAATCAACGGGCGTCTGTCGGACGCCTTCTCTGTGTCAAACGGGACACGTCAGGGATGTCCTTTATCGCCTATTATCTTTATTCTTATTTTAGAACCCTTTCTCTGTAAGATTCGGAATAATCCTGACATTAAAGGTATTGAGATCAATGCAACACAATATAAGCTGGCTGCGTATGCAGATGATATTTTATTATTTCTTTCAAACCCTATTATAACGATACCAAATTTGTTAAAAGATTTTTAATTTACTATCTAACTTAAAAATCTATTTTGACAAATCTAAAGCATTAAACATATCCTTACCTAATGATGCAATTTCCCTTTGTAAGAGGAATTTCCTTTTTGGCTGGGAAGACGTATCCATCACTTACCTTGGAATCCAATTGCCTTTGAATTTACGGTATCTATATGCTCTAAACTTTCTTCCAGCACTTAAATCTATTTAGACTGACATACAAAATTAGAATAAAGGGTTTTTTCTCTTGGTTTGGTAAAGCCGCTATAATAAAAATGAATATACTACCCAGAATTCTTTATCTTTTGCAGACTATCCCTATTAAATTACCGGCCTCCTTTACCATGTTCAAAAAAACATGCTTAAAATTTATTTGGATTTCCAAACAACCCAGGATCAGTTGGGAGAGATTGATTATCCCTAAACATTTGGGTGGAATCGGTTTACCAGACATCCAAAAGTATTATTGGGCCTGCCTCTTAACACGTATTATTGACTGGCACTTACTTAAGACTAAGGCATGGGTTAAACTAGAAAGATAATTTTCTCTGCTACCTTTGCGTCACTTGCCTTGGATTAGCTCCCGAAGGATACCCCGCACCATTACCACTCATTCATTGACCAACCCAACCTTACAAATTTTTAGGTCCTTATGTAAAAATTGTATTATTGCCTCGATTCCTGTCCCTTTAACTCCACTCAACCATAATCCCGACATCCCTATAAAAAGTTTTAGATTTCGTAGCTCTTGTTCACACTTGAATAAATCTGTTACGACAGAATCCTTTTTTGAGAAAGGTCGCCTTCTCTCATTTGACGCATATTTACTTAAATACCCTGACTGTTCTATTTCCTCCTCTGATTTTGATCAAATTAACCAATTTCTCCTTACATCCGCCTCACATTCAGATTGGTACAAGACTAAGACACCTTTTGAGAATCTATGTATTAAATCTTCCCCTCAAAGACACCTAATTTCTTCTATCTACACCCTTTTTTTCTCTACACATGACCCTAAAAGCGATTACACTACTCAAATATGGGAAAGGGATCTTAACCACTTGCTTACTGGGCACATAAACCCCCTTCGTGCCCAGGCGAAATTTCAGCTTGCGGCACTGCGTCGCTTTAACTGACAATTGCGCGGTCGTGCGACGTGGCACCCAAACAAAATTGGCGTCCTTTTTTTCCCCACAAATAGAGCTTTCTTTTGGTGGTATTTGATCGCCCGTGCGGTTTTTATTTTTTGCGTTATAAACAAAAAAAGCGACAATTTAAAAATATATATATATTTTTTACTTGTTGCTATAATAAATATCCCAATTTTTTTTAAAAAAAATATATATTTTTTTCTCAGTTAAGGCCGATACGTATTCTACGTATTTTTGTAAAAAAAAAAAAATCACAATAAGTGACTGCTTTGCGCAAAAGTTATAGCACCTACAAAATAGGGGACAGAATTATGATTTTTTTTTATATTTTTTTTTACTAGTAATGGCGGCGATCTGCGATTTTTATTTTGACTACGATATTGCGGCGGACACATTGGACACTTTTGACACAATTTTGGCGCCATTCACATTTATACAGCGACCAGTGCTATAAATATGCACCAATTACTGTATAAATGTGACTGGCATTGAAGGGGTTAACACTAGGGGGTGAGGAAGGGGTTAAATGTATTGCCTGGGTGTGTTCTAACTGTGTGGGGGGAGGGGGGTGACTGGGGGAGGTGATCGATGCTGTTTCCCTATGTACAAGGGAAACAGCATCTGTCACCTCTCCCTGACAGGACGTGGAGCTCTGTATTTACACACAAAGCTCCACGTCCCTGCTCTCTCACCGACGATCGCGTGTACCTGACGGACATCGCGGCCGCCGGGTACACGCATCGGATCCTCGGTGATGCCTCGGGACTGTTTTTCCCCGCCGCGCGCCACAGACGTGACCCCCCGGCGCCTCAGGTCCGCGCTGCTGACGTATTATGTCAATAGCGCGGACCGGAAGTGGTTAATATATCCCTCTCAAGTGAAGAATGGAAGCGTATATTCATTCACATACACAAGAGTTTCTTGAATGTCCTGATACAAGAGAACAGTTTCAAAGTGTATTCTAGATGGTACAGGACTCCGGTAGTTACTCACAAGTTTATCCCCAATTCCACACCTCTATGTTGGTGTTGTGAATCTGAACATGGTACACTATTGCACATTTGGTGGGACTGTATCTACATACAACCGTTCTGGAAAGCCGTTCATGATTTAATCTCTCACATCACAACTTTTGTCCCTAATTTTACAGCAGCTCAATATTTATTACATCATAGTTCTCTATCGCAATCTGCTTATAAAAAATCAATCCTACCACATCTTATTAATGCAGCTAAGCTCTGCATTCCTATTCATTGGAAAAATCGAACTCCCCCTTCCGTATCTGAATGGCTGAGAAAAATTGAACATATTGCTGACATGGAAAATCTAATCTGTCAGACGAAGGACACTCCCACAAAATTTTATGATAAATGGGCATGTTGGCTGAATTTTAAGGTTACTGCAGAATTTTGTCGCTTATCTAATGCTTCTTCATAACATTCTTAGATTGTTTGCTATCTTGTATGTTATACTTTTATTTCACACTGTAATGCATGATTTCTATCCCACTTATCTTAACTTCCCCTCTTTTTTCCCTAACCCCCCCCCCCTTTTTTTTTTCCCTTTGCTGTACAACTTACTATATATGGCAAAGTTATTAATCTGATTATTCAATGCTATCTATGGTATTTATTGCATCTATTATGGTTTGTTACACAATGTGAATTTGTTATATTCATTGTTCTTCAAAAATTTCAATAAAATATTTAGAATCAAAATTACGCCAATTATGCAGAGATCAGCCATAGTCTATGTATGGGCTAGCTGGTTTTACACAAGTCAATCTATTAATCGACTTGAGTACAACCAGCCTGTTTTTCCCAAAACAATCAGTGCTGCCAGCTATAGTTAGCAACACTGATCATTGTACTCACTGGCAGAACATAACACTGCAGGAGTGGTTCCCCCATCCACAGGTCAGCAGGTGAGAGGGTGTGTGGGGACAGGCTGGGGAGATACTAGTCAGTGGCTGGGTAGGCACTGGCTAGTTACAGAGCCAGATACACACGTTACATACACCAGAATCGTTAAGAGCGAGAATAATAATTTTAGCACTAGACCTCCGTAACTCTAAACATGTAACCTAAAAAAAATGTAAAGCATCGCTTAGGATACCAAAAAAAAAATATTGTACTAACTTTAGTGTTTTTTTTTAATGAATGAAAGTTTATTTCTAAAAAAAACATGTTTGAAAAATTGCTGCGCAAAAACCATGCTAGAGCTGCACAATTAATTGTTAGTCATCTCGATTAAACCCCCCTGACATCTCCAATGCAGAGTTTGCTGATTCTTTTACATAAGTGGAGAGACTCAGCTTTCAAAAGAAAATATCTGGGCAGATATCTGTTTTTAACTGGAAACATTGGGCCATATTCAGGTACATCTGCGCATTATTGGACCGGCGTAGCGCACCGCCTTTACGTTAGACTTGCGCAATGTAGCCACGCAATCACCCTATTCTCGTCGCTTTTACGCAGAAAATTGCGCATGCGTAACGTTATTTCAGAGGCGTAAGGTGGAGTAATACAAATTGGGAAGGACGTGGGCGTGTTACATTGAAATGAGCCGTGACCCCATGCAAATGAAGGGCCGGCCGGCTCGCGAATGCGCGTTTGAAGCAGACCATGTCAGCACCTCTGTGCGCATGCTCACAACTCGGGAACGGCGCAATCAGTGAAATTGGAAATGGACTAGGGCAAATTTAAGAAATACGCAGACAGCATAAATAGACACACAAACACACTTCCATTGCAAAAGTACATCCCTTTGTTCCGTTGTTAGTTGTGTTGTGATTTGTATTTTTCAGATTCGTGTACTGTGTGATCTAGTGTTTGTTAGAAGATATTTGAAAGTGATTTTTGCTAAGTGTTTGTGAGACTTTTTGTTTGATATTTTTCTGTTTGTTTTCTTGCTTGATTGTTCCTGTTTGTTTTTGTGACTGCTTTTTGCTTAGTGTTTGCGAGACTTTTTGTTTGATATTTTTCTGTTTGTTTTCTTGCTTGATTGGTCGTGCTTGTTTTTGTGAGTGATTTTTGTTGACTGGGAGTGATTTTTGGTCAGAGTATGACAGAGGAAGAGGAAATAAAAATTTTCTTTGAGGGAGAAACAAATTCTTGCCCGAGCCATTTCAGACTATGGGCGTTTCCTCCACGGCCCGGACAGTGCCAACACCACCCCGGCCAGGAGGAGAGAGATTTTGGACATGATCACTGACCAGGTGAATTCAGCAGGGGAGGGGGAGACACAGAACCGGTCTGGGATTGAAAAAAAGATAAATGACCTCCGGCGTCTGGTCAAAAAGAAGCTGGCCAAAATGCTTGCCCATGCCAGGGCCACAGGAGGGGGCCCACCATGCCCTGTTAGGCTGACAGCGGTGGAGCGTGCGGTGGCCCAGACCTTTCATCGCCAAGAAGTGGAGGGCCTGCCCGGCTCTGACTCAAGTCATGAAGGCGTGATGCCAGGTAAGGTTTTTTTTTTCTATCAGGTGTGTAGCATGTGTGGGAAAGGGGGTGAAAGGGAATATGTGGCAAGTGTGTGGATCCTCCAACCTGTGAATGTTGTGTCATCCACAGATGTGCAGGAGGGTGCTGGGCCATCTGGCCTGACCGCACCATCCCCAGGACAGCAGCCTAATGAGGCCCGCCCGACAAGGCCGGAGTCCGCAGAGGAGGTTGAAGAGGCGGAGGAGGAGGTTGAGGAGGAGGAGTCCATGTCAGGCACTGGACTATTGTTTTTGGATGACTCTTCCCCTCTGGCTGGCAGCAGCCAGCCCTCCCTAAGGGGGAGCCCCCCTCCCCCAACATGGCTCCCCTCCCACAAGAATCAGCTGGAGGCAGGAAGAAGACCCAGAAGACCAGGGGGTGGCCTATCTCCTGCCCGCCACTCTGAGAAGGGACCAGTTCCTCCAGACCCGCCATCTGGGACAGGTCAGCCAGACATTGGTGCGGATGGAGGAGAGCCTATCCTCCATCAAGGATACGCTGGGGAACCTGGACTGCCACTCCCGGGCTTTCAGAAACTGCCTTAACGACCTGCAGACTACATCAGCAGGCGTTGGGCAGGATGTGAGGGCCCTTACCCAGGCTATCCAGGCCAACACGGCAACACTAGGTGCTGCCCTGGACAGAATAGCCGTGGCCTTGGAGGGCAGGCCGCCAGGTGGGCAGAGACCAGGGGCTGCTCCTCCTTCCCTGGTTTACCCCCCCCCTCCCCATGAGTCTCCCCTGAGGAGCCGGGGCCATGGCCGGGGGCACCCCAGGCGTGGCTCACGTCAAGGGCACCAATTTGTTTTTCCCCTTTTTTTTGGGACTTTTTTTTTCCTGGAAATTTTTTGATTTTGCTGGTCATTTTTTTTATTTTATTTTTTGGGTTGTGAATGCTGTTTGAATGTGGGGGTGACATTTCTGCCGGAAAAGGGGTGTCACCCTCAATTTTGGTGGAGAAAGGTTCCCCAGGACCAGGGAGAAGTGATCCCCAGGTCCGTGTGAATGGTGTATGAATGTACAGTGACATAATTGGAGCCTTGGCGTGGCGTTGCTGCTCACAAGTCCTGCATGGTGGACTGGTGCCAATCCAATTTGATGAGGATGTGGGGTGTGTGCTAGGGACCACAGTGGTGTGCATGCATGCATTCTCATTGTGCCATGATTAATGTGTGTGTTTAACGTGCAAAGATGCCCAATGTGAGCTGTCTCCTGGCTGCTCTTCCCTCAGAAGACGGGGTATCCTCGGTTAGGGGGGATTGTCTGTTTCAGGGGTCAGGTCATCACGTAGGCCAATCTGCAGGCCCTTTCTCACTGCAAAGTTGTGCAGCAGGCAACAGGCACCGATGATATGGCACACAAAGTTTGGGGAATACAACAGGGTACCCCCAGACTTATCCAGGCATCGGAAACGTGACTTCAGGAGGCCAAAGGTGCGCTCCACCACTGCACGTGTTTGGGTGTGGGCTTCATTGTATCTTTCCTCTCCTGGGGTTTGGGGGTTCCGGATAGGAGTCATGAGATGGGGTCCCAGTGGATATGCAGAGTCACCTGTAAGGGAAAAGACAGGAGGATGTTAGTCATGCATGTGCTCGTTATGTGTGTGCATCATGGGGGGGGACAGTCATGCCTGCCACCCATGTCACTCACCAACCAGCCAGGTGTCCCCATACACGTTCTGATCGAATTCCATTCGGATGGGGCTTTGATTGTATATGTAGCTGTCATGGCTGGACCCTGGGTGTTTGGCACGGATGTGCCATATGAGGCCTTGGGCATCGACTATCACCTGTACGTTGATGGAATGCCAATGCTTCCGATTGCGGTACATGTGCTCTGTCTCCTGGGGGGGCTGGAGCGCCACATGTGTGCAATCAATGGCCCCCACGGTGCGTGGGAATCTGGCAATTCTGTAGAAATCTGTCATTGCCTTCAGCCGCAGGTCCTCAGTGGTGGGTTTGATTATTTGGTTGGCCATGCGTCTTGCAGTGACAACCTGGTGCACACATCTGCTCACGGAGGATTGTGACATCCCAGCCACCACTCCACTTGTACGCTGAAAAGAGCCACTGGCTCCTCACTAACAGTTTTGCTTTATCTGACATGTAGACGATTTTTCTCATTTTAGACCAGCTTTTATATGGTCTAATTTTAGACAGGACATTTTGCTGTTGCGCACACCGCGTAGCCTGCGCTGCACCAACGTTCTTTTGTGGATCCCCGTAAGTCCCTCATTAGCATATTTGACTAGCAAATCAATGGTGTGTCTAGTGCAGTTTTGCGCAGACGGATGCGCCTGTCTAACGAAATTACGCTGGACAAAAAAAGTAGATTTCTTGCGTATCTCGTTCTGGGAATGCCGTGCATCGAAACGCATGCGCACATTTAGACTTACGCTGCGTATCTCCTGTTACGCAGGCGTAATCGCTCTGTGAATCTGGCCCATTGTAACCAACGCTTTTTGTTAGTTCAAGGGGATAAACGTCTAAAGAAAAAAATCCAGGCAGTCTGCCAAGTTTGTAACATGATACAATGTAACCAACTTCCTTCTTATATCAAACTTATGTGTAAATACAAGACATTTAACCAGTTAAAGTCCAACACTTGTTTAAGTTAAAAACGCATATTTTTGCTAGAAAATTACTTGGAACCGCCAAACATATTTTAGCAGAAACAACAATGGCAATTGCTGCAATATTTTATGTCACACTGCATTTGCCTACTTCAATGAATAAAACCATGAAAACAAAACAGTAAAGTTAGCCCTTTTTTTTCATCTTAATGCGAAAGATGATGTTATGCCGCACAAATCGTGAGAGAATCGCGATCCATATTCTAAGCAAAAAAATTGCAATTTTAGCCAGAATCGTGCAGCTCTATACTGTGCAACATAAAGTTGCAAAGACCACCATAGAGTCATTTTCTAGTAAACAAAGGATGTTTTTTCTTAGTCTGCTGCAGTGTGTCAACTTGTATTTATAATGGCTGCTCTGTATGTAGCTTCTGACAGGCTGTGCAAGCAGGCCTGTATCTCCAGAACCATACCCCCCAAATGTGGGGTTTCTGTTACCTCTGGTCGTCAAGCTACAACCCCCGAAGTCCATTATTTTTTTGGGCAAATGGGCCTATCTTGAGAAAGGGGCCTGGAGGTGCAGCTCCAATAGCCCCTATGGCCCTGCCCCTCCCTGAGAACAAACCTCTCCCAGCTAACCTTTAGTGTAGAGCCTCTTGATACAAACTGCTCTCCCAGCTAACACCCTCAGTACAGACCCCACTCCCTGGCTAGTTTTCAGTATAGACCCCTTTCCTCAAGAGAGATCTTTCCAGCTCACCCTTTTAGTATTAGCCCCCTCTCTCTTTGTACAGACTTAATCCCAGCCCACCCCCTCAGTACAGATCCCTTTCCAGCTTAATACCCCCTCCCTTAGTACAGACCCTGAAAAAGTCGGAGATGCACCAGTGATTGTGTGGGCAAAGGATATTTAAGCACACGTAGCAAGCAATTAAAGAGATTTTACAAGGTATTATACAAATTTGGTTTACATAAATTGTTATAAAAATAGCAATGGTTATGCTATAGAAATTTATGCAACTGAATTCTGAATCATATCATGGTGAGAAGCCAGGATATATAGTCAGAAGTTTTAACATGTTTCAGGAGTTATATTTTTCTAGGAGTTTAAAGACACGCTGTATATAGCATAAACATACACAAAGAAAATTGATTAAAGTACAAGGTATAAGCAAAATTAGGTAAGACACATGGTATATTGAGGGTCAGTTGGAATTAAGAAATACTTACAAGCAAATAGACCATTTTAAAGGATTTACATGCACATTAGAAACTGCATATGGACAGGATCATCATCACCCACAGTCCCATCAGTGTCACACAAGGCTGTATCAGGATAGTGTAGTATCTTAGTAGTTCAAAACACAAATCATTGCAAACATCAAAAGTAGTGTCACCTGCTGGAAGCGAAAGCAAGACAAATAGGAGGGAAAGGAATGGGGGAAAGGGAAAGGAATGGGGGAAAGGGAAAGGAATGGGGGAAAGGGAAAGGAATGGGGGAAAGGGAATGCACAACAAAGTGGGGTAAAATGAATAAGGCAGGGGGTGCAAAAACAAAGCAGTCCACAAGGATCAGTAGAATAGCAGAGATGCCTAAACATAAAGTGTGAAGTAACATATGTTGCAAAATTTCCATAGTAAATTATATATATATAAAAAAAGCATGTCAAAATGGAGTAAGCAAACAAGGAGTGGCTGAACAAAAACATTCAAAGAACAAAATAAAATTAAACATGACCTGGAAAAACCCACAGTAGTAACTTACTTTGCCTTTCCACTGGCCAAGAGGTTCCCCCCCCACATGATGTGTCTTCTGGCTGTGCAAAAACCAACTAACACTTTGTCTGGGTATTTGTAGGCAAGTGGGCTGTAAAGTTCACGCCCACATATGGGAACAATGTCCAATGGCAAGAGCAGAAACATACCAGGTGACCCGGAGAGGCTTGTGTAATTACAGGGCGGGCTCCCGGGTCACCTGGTGTGTTTCTGCCCTTGCCATTGGACATTGTTCCCATATGTGGGCGTGAGCTTTACAGCCCACTTGCCTACAAATACCCAGACAAACTGTTAGTTGTTTTCTGCACAGCCAGGAGACACATCATGTGGAGAGGATTCTTGGCCAGTGGAAAGGCAAGGTAAATTACTACTGTGGCTTTTTGTCAGGTAATGCTTAATTTCATCTTGTCCTTTGAATGTTTTTATCCAGCCACTCCATTTTGACTTTGTTTTTGTCACCAACAATTTGCTTTAGATATGTTGCAAAATTTCCATAGTAAATCATGTTATATTGCCCTCTTATGTTTGGGCACCTTTGTGATATTCCATTGATCCTTGTGGACTGTTTTTTTTTTTTTTGCAGCTCCTGCCTTTTTTCCTTTTCCTCCCATTTGCTAGACTTTCCCTTCCAGTAGGCTACACAACTTTAGATCTTTGCAGTGATTGGCAATTTGATGAACTATGAAGATCCTGCACTATCCTAATACAGCCTTGTGCGTGGATGATGGGTCTGTAAGGTGAATGCCGCTTCTGTCCATGAGTGGTTACTAATGTGCATGTGAACCCATTTAAAATGGTCAATTTGCTTGTAAGTATTAAATTCCAACTAAATTTTCCATGCTGCTTCCCTTTTTTTGTATATACATTACATCTCAATCAATTTTCCTTGTGTATCTTTATGCTAGCTAATACAGTTTATCTTTAAACCCCTGAAGGAATATTGCGGTTAATGCTGAAACATGTTGGGACTTCTGACATTCACATGATCTATGCTGCCACAGACTCCTGCACCACTATAGACCCCCTAGTATAAACCTTCCTTGCTACATACTGTCTGCAGCCTGTGCTGTATAGCTTGTACACAGTACAGTAAGACACAAACCAGTGTAGCACTGTATACTATGATCTCCTTAATGGTATACACTGAAAACACTTTCTGCAGCTTGTGTCTTAAGCTCTGCTTCCACTACTGTAACCCCAAAGTTGCTTGACTTACAATGTGACTTTTGAAGTGATGTCATGCGACTGGGAAAAACAGTCGCACTGAAATCGTAACAAAGTAATGCAAGAACCTTTTTGCAGTTGCTGTGACTTGAGTTGCACCAATTAGAATGGGGACCTTAGAAATGCATGTGTTTTGAATGTCATGCAACTAAACATGTGTCAAGTCGCATAACTTGCAGTAGTGGAAAAAGCCTTTTTGTACTGTGTGATCATGCTAATCCAGTTATTGGACTGTAAACTAATTTGTCAAGAATAACATCTTAGATTTGTTAACCACGCAAATTGTTTGCATAACACAGCGCTTGTAGGTTTGTTTTTATGCTACCAATTGGTCAGCCCGGGAACCATCTGGTGTCAGTGTCTCATAGAGATGAGCAATGGCAAGATGGCCACTGCTTAGCTCTATGCCTTTGGAGGACCTAAGTGATGTCATCACATGTTTTGGTACTCAAACCAGATACACCTACTGCACCTGCTGACTTTAATATTGGGACACTTTTCTGTCCTGGAGTCCAGCATTGTTGGCACGGCGGCTGATTTCATCAACTGTTGAGTTCTGCGGTAAAGTAACCTAGCAGAGAAGCATTACGGCTTAATGGCCAGGTCTCTACTGCACATGCGCAATCCGGCCTTAAACACATCTTACCTGGAGCGATAACTCTCTTCCCCTGCCTTATGTTGTAAAGCACTGCTTAAACTGTTGGCGCTCTATAAATCCTGAATAAAAAAATGACACCCACAGATCGGTTTAGATTGCAGTGCAAACTGTGGATTTGGGCAGTTATCGGGTCACATGGGTCTAAACACCCATGCAATCAGATTCCAGAGTGGAGAAAAAAAAATTCCAGTGCCATTTTTTCGTATGAATACAGCCATACAATCTGTGCTGTAAGTCACATTGCACAGACATTGCATGTGATCCACACAGCAATGTGGTGCAAATCACAAGCCATGTCTAACATTACATATATGTGAACCCAGCCTGGTTGAATGAAAATCGTTTGTACGGTTAGAAAAATGTTGGTGTTCTTTGGGATAATTTCTCATGGAATGTTTTGGGCTCTTGAAAGCTGTGTGCTACTCAGATGTGTCATTCTTTTTGTCTGACTTTCTCATTGTGTGTACTTTTGGCACACTGCTATTTGTCTTACCATTAAGTAATGCCGCGTACACACGGTCGTTTTTTGCGATGAAAAAAAACGACGTTTTTTAAAACGTCATTTAAATTGATCGTGTGTGGGCAAAACCCAAAAAAAATTCCAACATGCTTGAATTTTTTGTGTCGTTTTTCAAAACGTCGTTTTTTGTTTCACAAAAAGTCACCGTGTGTAGCAAAAACGTCGTTCAAAACAACGTTTTTCAACCCGCGCATGCCCAAAAGCTAGTTATGAAGCGAGCTTCAATGGAAAAGAGTGGTGAACATAACCTCGCTTTTTGTGAAAAAATGATGGTGTGTATGCAAAATTGTCTTTGAAAAGTGACGTTTCAAAAACGTCGTTTTTTACTTCACAGAAAACGTTGTTTTTTTTCATCGCAAAAAACGACCGTGTGTACGCGGCATTATACTAATCCCCCAGCTACCTGTGTAGACTTGGCCGTGGACGTGGAGCTGTGATAGTGTGCAATGTAGTGACGGACTCAGGTGACACCTAACAAACCTTTCTAGAAGGGACAATCCCAGGCTGACAATATGAGAAGTGCATTTCCTGCTCGCTCAGCCCCTCTGACCTGGCTCAGTACTCCATTTTATAACACGTAGGTGTATATAGCGTGGAGTGCTGGCCACATTGCTGCTCCTGTCTGTGACCGCCTAGCAGTGACGATCCTGACCTCCATGGGGCCCTAAGCAAAATGACTTGTCACATTAAGCGGGGGTGTTGACTTCTTACCTTTTCTCCCATGCAGCCAGCGAGTTGAGAAGCGGGGTGAGAGGCTAAAAATGACTTCTCACCAGGTGGGGCCTCTAGTAATTTGGGGGGCCCTCTGCAGCTTTGCGGGGCCCTAAGCGACTTGCATAGTGAGCCTATAGGGTGGATCAGCCCTGCCCCTAGACGTGGGAGTCAGCTAAGTCCTGTCGGGGTCAGCGCTACGCCCATTCAAGAGGGACAGGTATCACTGCTGTGAGAAGTAATCAGAAAGTTTCCTGGAGAATGGTATGGATGAGCGGAGCCCCCTCATTATCTACCCGCTGAACAGAGGAGCCAACAAACAATGGGACTCGCCGCCAGGACAGTGCACCCCGATCAGGGACCAGGAAACTCTCCACCTTCCTGGGGGTGGTGGTCCCCACACTGCTGGCCATGTTCAGTGTGGTCCTCTTCCTTCAGATCGGTAGGTCTCCTTGTCATTAAAATGACTGCTGTTTGTCTAGGATAGCACTCATTATTCCTTCTGGTGGTCATACATGATCAATTTATTTCCTGTTCAGTCTTTAGTCATGAAGTCTTTCATGTCACACATGGGGAAGTGGATTTTCATTTACGGTTCAGTGTGGGAAACCTGCAATCCACCAGTTCTAAACGCACAGCCTTTGTGATCTGTGCGCACCAGTTATTTATTTTTATTTTATTTATTTTATTCAGTATTTATATAGCATCAACGGTTTGTGCAGCACAAGCAGTAGTTACAATACATTTTAATACAGGAGTAATCAGAGCCCTGTGTGTTACAGCTTACTATCTATAAAGTTAACAACACTTCAAGCGCATGTCGCATGCACCGTACATGTGCTTGCAATGGATGGAATAGTACAAAAGTACTGTGCAATCCAGTTGCATTGCATTTCCTAAAGTAGTGTGTGCTCTGCTTTGGTGCAATTTCAGCCTGGGTTCACATTTATGTGATGCCAGACATCACATGTGATCCGCATTCCTGTGCACATTGCATGCTATGACTGTGATGCAAGTTTAGCCATACAAACTGTTGGTCCACAAAACACTTTCTTGGTCCGCACTAGAATCTGATTGCATTGGTGTTCACACCCATGCGATTCGATTCCTGTCAGATTTCAGTTCGAACTGCATTCCGCAAAATGATTTGGGGGTGTCAAGTTCTGGTTTACACTTGTGCAATGCGAGAACCACAGCGATTCCAGTGTGGGTTCCCACATTACATCTCCCACCCACGGGCAGCTCACACTGCCCTGTGCTAATCGCTTTGGGTGTCAGTACAAAGTTTGACACCCCAACTTGGTTAGAGGATTGAAGTGCAAACTGATTTCCGACAGGAATCGGATAGCATGGGTGTGAACACCCATGTATTCCGATTCTAGTGCAGACCAAAAAAAGTCCTGCAACATTTTGGTAGGACTTCGATTTCAGCAATACAGTTTGTATGGCTGTATTTGCATTAAAACATTGCATGTGATGTGTACAGCAATTCCGTGTGTTATATGCAATGTCTGCCATCACATAAGAGTGAACCCAGCCTAACTTTACATTGACACCCACAGAGGTTCAGAGCAGTGTGAGCCGCCTGTGAGATCCAATACAGGAACCCATACAGGAATTGCTCTGGTTCCTGCATTGCACAAATGTGAACAGGACTCGCAATGAATAGACTCAAATTGCACTGAATGGCATGTGAACTGTGCAGTAATGCGCTGTGCTTCCCTTTGCGATGCACAGCTTTGATATAATCATAAATTATCGGTCTCTTTCCCCCATGCAAGCTCATAATGTGATTTGGTTCAAATAGTATCCTGTTCATAAAGTATCTTGGTGGTAATCATTGATTCAAAACTATCATTCATTTCCCCCCTGGATGATCAGCTTAGTTTAATCAAAATTGAGACTAAAGTGATCAAAATGGAAGTTATGACTTTAAAATTGATTGCAGATTTGATCGTTTTGCACATCTACTGGATTACAAAAAGTTAGTTTGTATGGCCAGCGTTATAATTTTCATGGACACTGCCAATCATTAAAAGGTAAAGTAGAACTAAAGACAAAACATTTCTTCAAGTATAACTAAGCCGGTTCACACAGGGGCAACATTACTCTGGGCGTGACTTTGCGAGGCGACTTCAGCGTTACTTGTATCCAATGGGTGCAAGTCGCCTAGAAGTAGTAAAAGAACCTTTCCTGAAGTCGGAGCGACATCAGTGTTCATTAAGATGGCTCTCATTGACCAACATGTAATTTGACATGTCGGGTGACATGAGTCGCCCCCAGGTCGCGGTAGTGTGAGCTGGCTCTTAAGGCAAAGCTTTTTTGTCTTTTGATTAGAGATGTATAGGCACACCTGATGGTTTTAATTGCTATCTGTGTCCCCATTAATGAGATTTATCCTCTCTATTGGTCCTGTAATTTTGGCTTGTTCCCAGAAAAGTAATATAAGGAACATTTTTCATTGAGGACACTAGTTCTGGTGACCTGGTGGCCCCCCCAGATTCACTTTGTAGGGATTTCCTCACTTCCTGTTTGGTTATGGGACAGGAAGTGAAGGGAAATCTCCACAATGGGACAGATAGTAAAAATTAAACCTTACAAGGTTTATCACCCCCCTTACTTCAAAATGAAGAGAAGTTGTGCCTCTAGTTCTACCTTACGTTTTGGATAGACTGTAAAAAAAAGTGAAAACCTCAGTCATTTTTTCCTTGCTGTCGAAGGATAGGGTGTGCCCTACTGTAACCAAGATGGTGGACCCTTTTTACAGTTATTCTACCCACTATGGTGTCGTGGCACAAACTTTGTGACATCTGTTATTTGAGACATTCCATTGATTTTATTGGACCACCTTAAAGCAGAAAGTCTCTCAATCCATATTGATAAGTTGTAATTCTCATGCTGCTAGCATTAGTGAATAGACAGGAATGTATATCATATTTACACAATTTTCTTTACATTTCTTTAGTTATTCCCTGGTTTACAGGCCTAGCAAATGTCATACATCCCAGGGATCTTCTAGAGGGGAATGGGGGTTTTCTCAGCTAGCACACCCTCATGTCTGAATGTCTGAGCTAAGGGCAGCTGGATTCCATGATCTGCTACATGAATCTGCCCTTAAACTCCCTGGCGGTATAATAGTCAGATTTTTGTGCCTCAAAGCAGTACAATGTTTTGCATGGAAATTTGGCATTTTATATTGTAGGTCTGTAATAATACACTTAAATCTGTCCAAACAAGTCTAGACATCCCAGGTACGATAGAGTTTGAAATGTGAAATCTTAAATTTAAATATAATATAAATAACAAATATAATAAATGTATTCAATAATATGATATCAAACACTGAAATGTGATTTGGGGGTGTCATTAAGTTCTGGTTCACACTTGTGCAATGCGAGAACCACAGCGATTCCAGTGCGGGTTCCATCATCGCATCTCCCACCCGTGGGCAGCTCACACTGCCATGTGCTAATCGCTGTGGGTGTCAGTACAAAGTTTGACACCCCAACATGGTTAGAGGATTGCAGTGCAAACTGATTTCATACAGGAATCGCTCTGGTTCCTGCATTGCACAAATGTGAACAGGATTTAAAATGAATAGACTCAAATTGCACTGAATGGCATGTGAATTGCTCAGAAATGCGCTGTGCTTTCCTTTGCGATGCACAGCTTTGATACAATCGTAAGTTATCGGTCTCATCTTTCCCCCATGCAAGCTCATAATGTGGTTGGTTCAAATAGTATCATTTTCATAAATAAAGTATCTCGGTGATGCTCATTGATTCAAAACTATCAATAATTTCCCCCTGGATGATCAGCTCAGTTTAATCAAAATTGAGACTAAATTGATCAAAAGGGAAGTTATGACTTTTAAATTGATTGCAGATTTGATCATTTTGCACATCTACTGGATTACAAAAAGTTTGTATGGCCAGCGTTATAATTTTCATGGACGCTGCCAATCAAAAGGTAAAGTAGAACTAAAGACAAAACCTTCTTCAAGTATAACTAAGAGCCGGTTCATACAGGGGCAACATGACTCTGGGTGTGACTTTGTGAGGCGCCTCCATCACAAGCGACTTTTCCAGTGGCCAATCAAACCGTAATCAGCTCTGTGGGAGGGAGGGGTTTGCCTGAGAACAATTTTTTCTCTTCCTGTAAAGTTGCTTCAGTTAAGACATAAGATCTGACGTGGAGGCGACTTCCATTCAAATCAATGGTACAAGTCGTCTAGAAGTAGTACAAGAACCTTTCCGGAAGTCAGAGCGATATCCATAGTGTCCATTAAGACGGCTCTCATTGACTAACTTGTAATTTGACATGTCGGGTGACACAAGTCGCCCCCAGGTCGCGGTAGTGAGCCGGCTCTTAAGGCAAAACATTTTTTGTCTTTTGATTAGAGATGTTTAGGCACACCTGACAGTTTTAATTGCCATCTGTGCCCCCATTAAGGGTATTTATCCTCTCTATTGGTCCTGTTTACCATTATTGGAAGTAAAAAATAATTTTGGCTTGTTCCCAGAAAAGTTATAGAAGGGAAATTTTTCAATGAGGACACTAGTTCTGGTGACCTGGTGGCCCCCCAGAGATTGCCTTTGTAGGGATTTCCTTACTTCCTGTTTATGGGACAGGAAGTAAAGGGAAATCTCTACAATGGGACACGGATGGTAAAAATTAAACCTTACAAGGTTTATCACCCCCTTACTCCAAAATGAACAAAAAGTTTTGCCTATAGTTCTACTTTACATTTTGGATAGAGTGTAGAAAAGTGAAAACCTCAGTCGCGTTTTCCTTGCTGTCTATGGATAGGGTCATCTGTGCCCTGCTGTAACCAAGACTGTGGACCCTTTTACAGTTAATCTACCCACCATGGTGTTGTGGCACAAACTTTGTGACATCTCGGTTATTTGAGACATTCCATTGATTTAATTGGGCCGCCTTAAAGCGGAACATCTCTCAATCAATATTGACAATTTGTAATTCTCATGCTGCTAGCATTTGTGAATAGACAGGAATGTATATCATATTTACACAATGTTCTTTCCATTTCTTCAGTTATTCCCTGGGTTCCAGGCCTAGGAAATGTCATACGTCCCAGGGGTCTTCTAGAGGGGAAGAGGGGTTTTCTCAGCTAAGTGCACCCTCCTGTCTGAATGTCTTAGCTAAGGGCAGCTGGATTTCAGGATATGCTACATGAATCTGCCCTTATTTAACCTCCCTGGTGGTATGATTGTCAGATTTTTGCGCCTCAAAGCAGTACATTGTTTTGCATGGAAATTTGGCGTTTTATATTGTAAGTCTGTAATTAATAATACACTTAAATCTGTCCAAACAAGTCTAGTAGACATCCCAGGTTACAATAAAGTTTGAAATGTGTAATCATAAATATAATTACGATAAATAATTATAACAAATATAAGTATTCAATATCAAATCAAACACTGAAATTTGCTTAGTTACAGAATTATAGCTCATTACTTTCAGTGTTTGATGATGAATTTCCCCACAAATCACTCACTCAATTCTGCAAACGATTTGAATTATCGCAGTTTTCTAGCTGCTCTAAAAACGCTTTGACATAAAGGGACACTTTTTGGTTGCTATGGACAGAAACAGGGTATATAATATAAAACTGCATGCTGGGCACTTTCACCCCGTCCTGTCTGTCAATTTTTAGCTTTTAGTGTTGTCGCTCTTTGGATGACAATTGCAAGGTCATGCTACACGGTACCCAAATTACATTTTTGATTTCCTTTCGCACAAATAGTGCTTTCTTGGTGCTTTTTAATCACCACTGGGTTTTTAATTTTTTTGCAAACAGGTAATTCTTTGATAAGTCACATTAATGGGCACTCTTGGGCAGGAGTGATAGGTGATAATGAAAAACACTGGTGGGCACTGTTGGGATTGCACTAATAATCAAAACAATTAACACCCTGATAATCAGTCCCGTTATCCCTTTAGCGCAAGCTGGTTATTGGCTCTCTTCTCATACTGGCAGAGTAATGAAAGGAATGCTGATAACTGGCTTGTTTACATTGTGATCAGCTGTCATTTGACTAAGCTGATCTGGATAATTGGCCTTTTACCCTGATCTGTGATCATCTGTCTGAAGGCATAAAGTTTACAGAGCTCGCCGCCTCAGGGGGTGTGCGGATAGTGCAATCATTAAGGAAGTTCGGGGACACCCTCTCGGCCAAGTAACCCTGCATTGTAGCTATCTTTTAGCTAAAGCACGGGTGGGAAGTGGTTAAATTAGAACTTAAAGCAAAACTTTTTTTTTCTCTTGGACAGAGTAATTGAGGGTTAGAACCACTATCATTTTTATTTGCCATCTATGTCCCTTTAGGGAGATTCCCTTTTCCTGTCCCAAAGACTAAAAAGGAGAGGAAATACCTCCAAATTGAAGGAATCCCTGGATGTCACCACAACTAGTGTCCCCATTGGGAGATTTTTTTATGTTCCTGTTGACGGCTCAATTTAAGATTATTTTTACTTAGAGGAAGTAAAGCCTGAATAAAAAAAATACTCCCTGCAAGATAGGGTTGTCCCGGTACCGATACCAGTATCAGGACCGATACCAAGTATTTGCGGGAGTACTTGTACTCCCGCAAATACCCCCGATACCAGAATAGAATACTTTTTCCTTCCCCCCCGCCGCTTCCGCCGAACGCCGCATCAAAACCTGCCGCCGCATGGGTTAAACATCGTGCTGAAACATCACAGCATTCATTAGTGTTCCCACCCGTATACACTCCCCCTTGCTCGGGATTGGATGGATGATCGTGATCTGTCCAATCCTGAGCAAGTGGGAGTGTCTATACGGGCGGGAACACTACAGCTATTCAAATGAATGCTGTGATCCCCAGGCGGTGGTGGCTAGGTAGGGGTGACATGGCTGCATATGTGGGGGACATGGCTGCATATGTGGGGGACATTTTAAAAAAGTATCGGTACTTGTACTCGGTCCTAAAAAAAGTGGTATTGGGACAACCTTACTGCAAGACAATGAGCTAGTATGCGCACAGTAGTCTACGGCGCATTCACCATAGACAATCTGTGCGTGTCTTCTGCAAATATCTCCTAAACCAGGGGTGCCCAACCAGTGGCCTGGGGGCCACATGTGGCTTGCGGAGCCCTTTGATGTGGCCCACGACCTCCTGCTCTGGGATGGTGGGTTGGCATAAGTTGATGCTTTATGTCTAGTATCAACTCTTCTCACAGGTGGAGTAATTCCAAATGCTCTCTGCCTGGGACAGCAACAGCTGGTGATACCTGAATGGAAGACTTATTAAAAATAAGTTTAAAGCTAAAATCAGTGTATATATGGGCATATCTGTTCAGTAGTTACTGGGCTGCATTCAAACTGATCCACAGTTGCAGCTCAGAACACCTGTGGGTTACCTGCACTGAGCCATAGACTTGTTTTACTATCTGTGGGTTGGTGCACTTCAGAAAGTGCTCCACAACTGCAGGATATAATAGAAGTCTGAGTGCAGCAAACCTGCAGGAAAGCTACAGGTGCACTGCATGCAGTGCATCAGTGTGAAAGCAGCCTTGGACCCCTTTGACACAATCAGTCTGACCCTATTAAGCCACAGATGTAAACGACTTGTGGCTGTTTACACCCCCTACCTCTAATTCGATCCCCTAAAAAAACTGAAGGGGGATCATCCCCTTCCATTTGGGCAGATTGGAGGGCTAAGAGTGTGCTCTCTGCTCTGTATATGCAGAGTGGACATGGGCCTGTCATCTTCCTGCTCTGTTCATTGTGGCCCGTGACTGGTTACCAAGTCGCTTAAGTGGCCCTTGCTCTTCAAAAAGTTGGGCACCCTGTCCTAAACCGTGTAGGTTTAGATTTCCTGCACCTACAGGTAAGGCTTACCTGTAGGTAAAAGTGGTCTGTAAGGGTTTACAACCACTTTAAACACATTGATAACAGTATACAGGACAAATAGAGTGAATCTCCCTAAAAGGGACAGGCAGCAATAAAAACCCGACAGGTGTTCTATACCCCCTCCAATCTATCCCAAACTAAGAGTTTGGCCTTTACTTATACTTTAATGCGACACACATTACCATGTGACATAAAACATGTTAACGCACCTACATTAATGCACTGCATGTATGTAAATACACCTGAAAAGTGACGGTCACTTATGTACCTGAGCATGGTTCACCCCCTAAGGCAGGGGTCTCAAACTGGCAGACCTCCAGCTGTTGTGGAACTACAAGTCCCATAAGGTATTGCAAGGCTGCCAGTTACAAGTGTAGCGCCCCCTTTACTGTCAGTAAGGGACGCTGTTCAAATTCAGTGGGGTGAGACCTATTTGCTCTCACCCAGGTTGATTTATGCTAAATTAGGCTGCTGTCAGCCCTGAATTATCCTGTGCGTCATTCTGTGCTCCAGGGATGCAGTTCCATCTCTGGGTGGCAGGTGGCGCCAGAGGGATTCAGGCAGAGCCACTTTTCCCCAGCAGCCAATTGGAGTGTTTCCCTCACGGGGCATGCTGGGGAGGGTAATCTGTGGCAGACACCATTTTACGGGGTTCCTGGTTTGGCACCCACCTTCAGGGTATGCAAACATCATGGGCCCCATCACTATGGCCTACCTGGCCAGGGCCTGTTCTACGCGGAGTTCTCAACTCTGGGCCCTCATGGCTCAAAATAACTAAGTTGCCGAGGGGCCCCAATGACTTACTGGGTCCCCACACTTCAAGAGAAATTGACTAAAAGGATACGCTCTATTGCTCTCAAGTTTTGGACCTGTGGCAGAGGCCTTTACTAATTTACTAGAGCCAAGTCGGTGGCAGAGACTTGTTCCTTCTAAGCATTCTCAGTGACACTCTGGCTGCTGGGCCTGTGGGAGAGGCCTGTCCAGGTGCACTGCACCCACTCCAGCTGGAGTGGCAATGGGAGAAAAGAATACTCTAGAAGCAGGACTGCTTCTGTTCATTATCCATAGCCTGAATCTGCAGTTATTCCTTTCACCAACCTATCTTCTCTACCTCAAGTTGACTGTTGGTCGTGTTGGGCCGAAAATAAAGCACTTAAATCAACTAAACGTTGATCATATGTTTAGACATTCCGTTACTACTCTCACAGATGCTACTATCAATTTCCCTAGACACATCAAAGGTAACTTGACTTGTGCCGATCCCACATCTAACAGCAGCTCCTGAATGGGGTAACGCTACACAAGCATGACTCCACAGGCGAAGGCATGATGGGACTTGTGGAACTACAACATCTGGAGGGCTGCCAGTTTGAGACCCCTGCTCTAAGGGCTTGTTTATACCAAAATGCTTCCAATTGGTGTACATCTGTATTTGGGGAAAGTCAGTCACTGCTTTATAAATGCTCCTCCAATATTTAGATTTTCCGTTCGATATTTTAATAATTATCTTCCATAAATTCCAGTGATTGTCCGGGCTATGCGTGACCGGAAGACGTGGAAATGATCATCCCAGGAAGTGTACAATTTGCATTGAAAATAATAGCTCGCTGATCCCTCCAGGTAGAGGAAATGTACATCTGATTGTGTTTAATTGTCTGTCTTCTAATGGGAAAATAGACATGCTGCATGATTGTTAATGCCACTATACACGGCTCGATTTTCTCTAGCCTGTGGCATGAGTCTCCAAGATTCAAGCCATCTATGATAAGGTGACAGATTTTTTTTAATGGAATCCGGGGACATTTTTTAGTTGTAATGGCGACGATCAGCGACTCGTAGTGAAACTGATATTGCGGTGGACAAATCGGACACAAGTGACACTTTGACGGAACCAGTGACACTAATACAGTGATCAGTGCTAAAAATATGCACTGTCACTGTACTAATGACACTCGCTGGCCAATCAATGGGTTAAATGTGTGTCTAACAAGCGAAGTGGGGGTGTGTAATTCAGAATATTTTAATTCTGCACTGACTGTCTTTGAAATTGGCCCAGCCCCTGTTCAAATCCAATCCTGGGACAAAACCGGACTTGATCCGGGGACAGTCTCCTTAACCTGGGCACTGTCCCCTGAAACTGGGGATGTGTGGTCACCCTAATCTGAGGGCATTAGTCTGGCAATTTTTTCCTAATTAGACAATTGTCTAAAGCTGGATACACACTGTACAACTTTTGTTGTTCGATTTCCTTTAGATTTACCTTTTAACTATGTAGTGCAAGGACCTGCCTAATTGCATAAAATGTTTAAGTTTTTAGATTTACCAAAACCATGTAATATGGAAGTCGAACCTAAACAAATTGTATAGTGTATGGCCAGCTTTGCATATTGCAATTTGGTTGTACAGATTTCTTTGGCTCGCATACATAGTTTTAGTAAATCTAACTGACTGATAATGTACAGTTTAATTGCACTAATATGTATGGACATCTGAGGAAAGATTAGTAATTTCTGGGAGAAGCAAACACTCTGGTCCTGTTCACATTAGGCGTATTGGAATCACCTGCAGAATTGTGATTCTGCCTGCCATTCCAAAAATGCTTGACACACGTTTGGCTTTTACTTTTTTATGGCACCTTAAACGTGGTGTGATCCTGCTGCAATTGTCATGGCAAAAGGCCATTGCATCAAAACAAGCCTTTAAAAATCATGCCAAGCTTGTCACCCAAAAAAGCTGAAGCTTTTTTTGGCTGATAAACCCGCATAAAGCAGTAAAGTAAATTGCAAGTGGAAACGCTTGTTCCTGCATACACAATATCTCGACTCATTTCTAAATCTTATGTCATGACCATAAATGTACCAATTTAGAGACTGTTCTATCCAGCACAGAATATCTCATGACTTAAATACAAGCTGTCTGTGGAAGGTCGTCATGATTTGTCTGTTTAGTGGGAATGCTCTATAGCATCCCCAGTATTGTGTTCGTTATTTATTCTTAATTTTAATTGTGTGTGTTTTTTTGGCTTTGCGTAACTTCTGCATACTTTCAGCTATTAAGACCATTCAACTTTTAAAATGTTCAGCTCTTTCAGCTAATGGGACTTCAACTGTTTATCTACTATTTATACTTTGTAAAATAAGCTTTTAGACACTTTAACATTGAATGAAGTCAATGAGCGCATGCTTCAAATCCTTAAAACATTCTTCCCCTACCAAAAGTTTCAGCTCCTTCATACTTTCACCTATAGACATCAAACTATATAAAATGTTTACAAAATATTCAGCTATCCGGCTATATCTTTTCAGTTTGATATCTTTTACAGTTTTTGTGAAAAAGCAGTTGAAGTTTAGTAAGGTTTCTCATAAAATGTTATCGATTAAACAGAACGTCTATGGAGCTGTTAGAGTGGATGATGTCATCGCTACAGCAGAACGCTTAAAAAAATATCTTTATAGAGAAAAAACAAATTGCTCATGCCAAAAGATCTACTTATACACAATTTATACATCAAAACGTAAATATTTTTGTCTGGTTTCAGGCAATTTGCTCAGTTTTGTGATATGCCTTTTACATTTAGCTGTTTGAGCTTCCAAATGACAATACTTCCACACTTTCTTCTATTGACTGTCATGTAAAAAATTCTTCAGATTTCCCAGTGAAACGCACTGAACTTTTTAAAATCGCTGACATGCCCACACTTTTAAGTTTATCAACATACATTTTATACCGATACGTTCACAAAAACCATGTGTCTCTAACAAAGTCGCTGTTTCGATAGCATGTACTATTGTGGATTTATTTAGGTTTGTTTGAAGGATTCTCACTAATTAAATTTGGGGAATAAATGGGTTAAGGTCATTTTTTCCCCTAAATGGCTTCCTTTACCTCATTGCAGTCCTTCACTTGGTGTGGAGAAAGCCTCTTGAGGGGGAGGGGTAAGCAGACAAATCAAGACACTCTCTACTTTGCAGATAAAGGAGCTGTGTTATTAGGCATTGTGCTCGCCTCCTCCCCCTCAAGAGGCTTTCTCCACACCAGGGAAAGCCATACATTACTGTGTGTAGTCAAAAGTACAGAAGTAAGGATTTCTCAAATAGGCAAAATCGAAGGATGCGTTAAGTAAAGGAGGACTGCACTATGGTAAAGGAAGCCATTTAGAGAAAAATTGTTTTACCTTTACAACCGCTTTAATGATCAGAGAGGCTTTATAAGTACTGAAGGAACACTGCTTGTATGTCCTAAAGATAGTGTAGTGGGTATGGTAAATGGCTTTGGCGTGGGCTTAGCAATTCACCTATTCAGCCTTTTTCCATGCATTTTCTGCAGGAAATGCATTTTCTAGTTTATATTTGATATCTGGTAAGTGGTTGAAATTGTTTGAAAATTGATATGGTTAGCATAGGAGTAACTTGATTCTGCCCATTGATGTGAATTCAGTTATTTGGTTGCTGTCTGAGGATTGCACTGATCTGATTTTCTGTGCTTGTTTGCTGGAAAGTGGCATTGGTCTGATTTGTAGTCTAGCTTTCCTTTTTACCACTACTTTAAGTTGGAAGACAGGCACCACATTTGTTCCAGTTTCTTCATTGTACTTTCACTCTAAAAAAAACGGTTATTAACCCCTTATGCTGGTGAAGCTGCCATAAACCACTGGGCAGCCGAGACAGGGTGAGATTTCATTTGCAAGTCGTTCTGCAATGTCTAAAATTCTAATTAAAGCAGTCATGAGAAATACTGTAAGATATCAAATCACAGCTTTTTTACTAAAACTGCAGAGTGTGAAATCGGATGCAGCTCTGCATAAAAACCAATCGGCTTCAAGGTTTTTTTGTCAAAGCTTAATTGAACAAGCTGAAGTTAAAAGCTATTTGTACTTGACTTTAGTACAATCGGCCTGACTTTATTTTTTTTATGTAATCACTGCTGGAGGCTTTAACTGCCAGCAGCGGCCATTGTATTTTGCCGAATGGAAAGGCTCCCAAACAGCAGAATACTGTAGTGCTGCCAGAGGTATTCCTGACTGTTAATAGGGGAATCAAGCAATTCTTTCCATCTACCTTTTAAAAAAAACTGCTTAAACTCTGCATACCTGCGACATGGAGATCCCCAGAACCTCCAACTGTAACCGAATGGTTCAAACGCATTAATCAGATCTCGGAGATGGAAGACCTGATCCACCAGGCACATGACACTCCCTCTTCCTACATGCAATCGTGGGCCTGCTGGATACACTTCACCTGAACAGACGAATATAAGCGGATTATGACTTGATGGCTGTCCGAGAGCTGTGGCAGGAACTCTCGCATCTCCCGATCACTGTCTAATCCCCCTCTGGATATCTTCCCTCCCCCTTTCCCTCCTTGATGGCAACCGCTCTGCCCTCCCCCATACTAGACTCTCCTCGATTATGTGCCTCAATGTCCCCACATTCCCACATCTCCCTAGTACTATTATATCTCAATTCCCTCTCATCAAAACTTTCTGTACAGTCTCCCCTATTTCAACCGTTTGAAAGCGAACTCTCACCCTCATGGATATTTCCTTTGGTTTTATTATTCCCTCAACATATCATAGCTTAAGTGGGCATCTGCCCTACAATGTTCCTTTCAACTGTTGTACAACTCCTTTTCTTGTTCAATCTATGCATACTAAGTGGCGGCTGCGTCTGCAAATATGTTTCCTTGTAACCCTCTTTCCATGTATAGTACATGCTGTGTTGCTGTCTTTTACTACAATAAAACTTTTTTTGAAAAAAAAAACTGCTTAATCTATGGGCTGGTAAGTTCTCAAGCAAAGGTTCTAAAAACAGACGGAGGATCCACGTTTACCACCCCCTGACTACCTACAAATTTAATGAAATTTACTAATGTACTAGTGATGAGCTTAAGTAGATTATAGATGGTTTGAATATCACCCGGTTGAGCAGGGACTGGCCGAGATTCAAGCCATGTAGAACCAGGCTGATAAATCTTTAATGCTATTGCCAGAGGCTACAGATGTTTTCTACCAGCAGGGCAATCCCCCAGTGCCCCCCGCTGGGAGAACGCAATAGCTCTACAGGAGGGATCCCCCATCGACGCTAAGTCTTAAATTCACACATGTGATTCACACCCGCATTGCTCTACCGATCACATGCAATGTCTGTGCAATGCAAGTTTAGCCATACAGTTGTATGGCTAAACTCTCAAGGCCGTGTACACACGGCAGAGAACCTCGACGGGCAGAACACATCGTTCCGCCCGTCGAGGTTCTCTGCCGGCCGTCGAAATCAGCTTCCAGAGAGAACCTCGGTCGTGTGTACGCCGCCTCATTGTAATCGCAGGAAAATGGTGCAGGGACTATTCCCTGCACTAAAATCGGATCACATGGGTGTTCTCACCTATGCGATCTGATTCCTGAGTGAGTTCAGTTCACACTGCAATCTGTAAACAGATCTGGTGGTGTCCATTAAAGCGGTTGTAAACCCACATATACATTTTTTTTTTTTACTCCTGCAAGGCAACTTTGTATTGACACTGCCTACAATTTACTGGTTTCAAACTGGTTTCAAACTGATTTGCTGCATACAATTTACTGGTTTCAAACTGGTTTCAAACTGGTTTCAAACTGGTTTCAAACTGGTTTCAAACTGGTTTCAAACTGGTTTCAAACTGGTTTCAAACTGGTTTCAAACTGGTTTCAAACTGGTTTCAAACTGGTTTCAAACTGGTTTCAAACTTTGATTTGCTGCCTACAATTTACTGGTTTCAAACTTTGATTTGCTGCCTACAATTTACTGGTTTCAAACTTTGATTTGCTGCCTACAATTTACTGGTTTCAAACTTTGATTTGCTGCCTACAATTTACTGGTTTCAAACTGGTTTCAAACTGGTTTCAAACTTTGATTTGCTGCCTACAATTTACTGGTTTCAAACTTTGATTTGCTGCCTACAATTTACTGGTTTCAAACTGGTTTCAAACTGGTTTCAAACTGGTTTCAAACTGGTTTCAAACTGGTTTCAAACTGGTTTCAAACTGGTTTCAAACTGGTTTCAAACTGGTTTCAAACTTTGATTTGCTGCCTACAATTTACTGGTTTCAAACTGGTTTCAAACTGGTTTCAAACTGGTTTCAAACTGGTTTCAAACTGGTTTCAAACTGGTTTCAAACTGGTTTCAAACTGGTTTCAAACTGGTTTCAAACTGGTTTCAAACTGGTTTCAAACTGGTTTCAAACTGGTTTCAAACTTTGATTTGCTGCCTACAATTTACTGGTTTCAAACTGGTTTCAAACTGGTTTCAAACTGGTTTCAAACTGGTTTCAAACTGGTTTCAAACTGGTTTCAAACTGGTTTCAAACTGGTTTCAAACTGGTTTCAAACTGGTTTCAAACTGGTTTCAAACTGGTTTCAAACTTTGATTTGCTGCCTACAATTTACTGGTTTCAAACTGGTTTCAAACTTTGATTTGCTGCCTACAATTTACTGGTTTCAAACTGGTTTCAAACTTTGATTTGCTGCCTACAATTTACTGGTTTCAAACTGGTTTCAAACTTTGATTTGCTGCCTACAATTTACTGGTTTCAAACTTTGATTTGCTGCCTACAATTTACTGGTTTCAAACTGGTTTCAAACTTTGATTTGCTGCCTACAATTTACTGGTTTCATACTGGTTTCAAACTTTGATTTGCTGCCTACAATTTACTGGTTTCAAACTGGTTTCAAACTGGTTTCAAACTGGTTTCAAACTGGTTTCAAACTGGTTTCATACTGGTTTCATACTGGTTTCATACTGGTTTCATACTGGTTTCATACTGGTTTCATACTGGTTTCATACTGGTTTCATACTGGTTTCATACTGGTTTCAAACTGGTTTCAAACTGGTTTCAAACTGGTTTCAAACTGGTTTCAAACTGGTTTCAAACTGGTTTCAAACTGGTTTCAAACTGGTTTCAAACTTTGATTTGCTGCCTACAATTTACTGGTTTCATACTGGTTTCATACTGGTTTCATACTGGTTTCATACTGGTTTCATACTGGTTTCATACTGGTTTCATACTGGTTTCATACTGGTTTCATACTGGTTTCATACTGGTTTCATACTGGTTTCATACTGGTTTCATACTGGTTTCAAACTTTGATTTGCTGCCTACAATTTACTGGTTTCAAACTGGTTTCAAACTTTGATTTGCTGCCTACAATTTACTGGTTTCAAACTGGTTTCAAACTTTGATTTGCTGCCTACAATTTACTGGTTTCAAACTGGTTTCAAACTTTGATTTGCTGCCTACAATTTACTGGTTTCAAACTGGTTTCAAACTTTGATTTGCTGCCTACAATTTACTGGTTTCAAACTGGTTTCAAACTTTGATTTGCTGCCTACAATTTACTGGTTTCAAACTGGTTTCAAACTTTGATTTGCTGCCTACAATTTACTGGTTTCAAACTGGTTTCAAACTTTGATTTGCTGCCTACAATTTACTGGTTTCAAACTGGTTTCAAACTTTGATTTGCTGCCTACAATTTACTGGTTTCAAACTGGTTTCAAACTGGTTTCAAACTTTGATTTGCTGCCTACAATTTACTGGTTTCAAACTGGTTTCAAACTGGTTTCAAACTGGTTTCAAACTGGTTTCAAACTGGTTTCAAACTTTGATTTGCTGCCTACAATTTACTGGTTTTAAACTGGTTTCAAACTTTGATTTGCTGCCTACAATTTACTGGTTTTAAACTGGTTTCAAACTTTGATTTGCTGCCTACAATTTACTGGTTTTAAACTGGTTTCAAACTTTGATTTGCTGCCTACAATTTACTGGTTTTAAACTGGTTTCAAACTTTGATTTGCTGCCTACAATTTACTGGTTTCAAACTGGTTTCAAACTGGTTTCAAACTGGTTTCAAACTGGTTTCAAACTGGTTTCAAACTGGTTTCAAATTGTGGATTGTCCACTGGCCACGTCACCTGCCACACATTGTGGATTGTCCACTGGCCACGTCACCTGCCACACATTGTGGATTGTCCACTGGCCACGTCACCTGCCACAAATTGTGGATTGTCCACTGGCCACGTCGCCTTCCACGTCACCTGCCACGAATTGTGGATTGTCCGCCGGCCACGTCGCCTTCCACGTCACCTGCCACGAATTGTGGATTGTCCGCCTGCCACGTCGCCTGCCACGTCGCCTGCCACAAATTGTGGATTGTCACTGGCCACGTCACCTGCCACAAATTGTGGATTGTCCACTGGCCACGTCACCTGCCACAAATTGTGGATTGTCCACTGGCCACGTCGCCTTCCACGTCACCTGCCACGAATTGTGGATTGTCCGCCGGCCACGTCGCCTTCCACGTCACCTGCCACGAATTGTGGATTGTCCGCCTGCCACGTCGCCTGCCACAAATTGTGGATTGTCACTGGCCACGTCACCTGCCACAAATTGTGGATTGTCCACTGGCCACGTCACCTGCCACAAATTGTGGATTGTCCACTGGCCACGTCACCTGCCACAAATTGTGGATTGTCCACTGGCCACGTCACCTGCCACAAATTGTGGATTGTCCACTGGCCACGTCACCTGCCACAAATTGTGGATTGTCCACTGGCCACGTCACCTGCCACAAATTGTGGATTGTCCACTGGCCACGTCACCTGCCACGTCACCTGCCACGTATTGTGGATTGTCCACTGGCCACGTCGCCTTCCACGTCACCTGCCACGAATTGTGGATTGTCCACTGGCCACGTCGCCTTCCACGTCACCTGCCACGAATTGTGGATTGTCCGCCTGCCACGTCGCCTGCCGCGTCACCTGCCGCGTCACCTGCCGCGTCACCTGCCACGAATTGTGGATTGTCTACCGGCCACGTCACCTGCCGCGTCACCTGCCACGAATTGTGGATTGTCTACCGGCCACGTCACCTGCCGCGTCACCTGCCACGAATTGTGGATTGTCCACCGGCCACGTCACCTGCCGCGTCACCTGCCACGAATTGTGGATTGTCCACCGGCCACGTCACCTGCCGCGTCACCTGCCACGAATTGTGGATTGTCCACCGGCCACGTCACCTGCCGCGTCACCTGCCACGAATTGTGGATTGTCCACCGGCCACGTCACCTGCCGCGTCACCTGCCACGAATTGTGGATTGTCCACCGGCCACGTCACCTGCCGCGTCACCTGCCACGAATTGTGGATTGTCCACCGGCCACGTCACCTGCCGCGTCACCTGCCACGAATTGTGGATTGTCCACGGCCACGTCACCTGCCGCGTCACCTGCCACGAATTGTGGATTGTCCACCGGCCACGTCACCTGCCGCGTCACCTGCCACGAATTGTGGATTGTCCACCGGCCACGTCACCTGCCGCGTCACCTCCCACGAATTGTCCACTGGCCACGTTACCTGCCACGAATTGTGGATTGTCCACCGGCCACGTCACCTGCCGCGTCACCTCCCACGAATTGTCCACTGGCCACGTTACCTGCCACGTTGCCTGCCACAAGACCTAGAGCAGAACAAAACCTAAATACACCCCTGTTCTCTTACCACAACTGTACTCCAAATATGCGCTTTTAAATAGTATACGTACATGTTGGAGTTCTGTCAGTTTGTGTCTACTTTTACTTTATAGGGAATAAAATAGTGATAAGATGGCGATCTTTACGAGACCGCTACAGGCGGGATCTCAATGAGGAGGCAAATGCTCGGGGCGGAGCAGGATCGTCAAAGTATAAAAAGGGACGTTCTTTGAAATGCTGGACTTCTTACGTAATGTGATGAGCTTAAGAAGGTAAGTTAAAAAAATAGTTAACACCATATCTTAACCACTTGTCCACCGCCCACCGTCAAATGACGGCGGGCGGAGGACTCCATTGTTCTGACAAGACGTCATATGACGTCCTGTATTTTTAAAGACGCGGGCGGAGGTGCGAACACCCGCCGCTCTCCCGGTGCGAGTGCCCAGATGTATTGTAATAACTCCTCTGTATTGACCTTTAACCCATCTATCAATGAATATTTTACAGTACTGCCAGTAACATTTCTAACACTGATGAGGACACAGATATTGAGGGTACACAGCAGGAGGGAGATATGGAAGATGAGAGACATCCAACTCCTCTTGAAGACCCACCAGCGGCAGCAACAGGCATGCCACCAAGACAACTTGTGCCTGTAAGTATCATATATCAAATGACTCTTGTTGAAATCTTTAAAGAATAAAATGTGCTAAAAATTAATCTTCCACCCCTCAGATTCGTTCTATTTCCACCACTTCAAGGGGAAAAAAACAAAAAAAAAAGTCGATGAGGCAATGATTAATTTTATGGAGGAGATGAGAGGCATGAGACGACCTGACAATGATCCGTTTGCTGACCCTACAAATGAGGATGCCTGTTTTCTACATAGTATCACCAAATGCAAAAGATTCCACCCAACACCAAAATAGACGCACACCTCGCAATTGTGAGTTTTATTGGGTTGTGTGTGAAGGCGTCTATATCCGGCGACCCATTGCCCCCAGTAATCCCCCCTCCCCAACGCCCATTCCATCAAGAGCATGCGCCACCTACTTCTTTTAGTGGTCAGCATTACCACCCGGCCATTGTTCACCATCACCAACGTGCCCCACCCACCACAGCCCAAAATTTTGGACCCCCACCCCAAACACCCACATATGATTCCACTTCTTCTCAGGCCACTGCATATGCCAGTTCTTCACAACCGTACTCTAGCTCCCCCAGTCCTTATTATACGAACCTTTGAGTTTTGTTAATTTTTTTGTTTATCCTTTTATGTTAAAATTTGTTATTTGCCCCTGTTTTCATATGTTACCAATTCAACGTTATTAAAAAGTAGGCCACTATTCACCTAAATATTGCCATGTGTCCTCTGGCCATATTTTTTGGATTGTTTTTATGTTTTAATAAGTCTTTTATAGTGTATGTTTTGCGGTCATAAAAATAAAGGTACTTGACTGCTTTGAAAAGCTTTGTTTTTTTGGACTTTATACAAATAGAAAGAAACTGATGCAAAAAGGTGACGATGGTAGGGTCATGATAATGAGACTGAGAATGAAAGCATATACTGATATAAATCACAAAACTGCAATACTAACGAGATAAAGTAGTATTTTTTCAAAGTATTTCATTAACATTTTCTGTGTGACAAAAAAGATCATGCAGGTTAGCATAAAGGGGTCAAACATTGTACTACGAAGTGACTGTTTTTACACATGCTGATACTGCCACGGAACCTCTCCTTCTGGTGACATGAAAAAATTAGCAAAATGATCACGCATGAGAAGAGCCGAATTGTTCGGTCGCAGTCCGGAAAAGCGTACAGAAGTCAATCTCGTCCTCTTCTTCAACACTAATTCCTTCTTTCTCACGTATTATATTATGGAGGACACAGCATGCTTGGATTGCTAGTTGGGCATTCTCCACGCTCAGTTGAATTGTAGTGTGAAATATGCGCCACTTGCTGCTCAAAATGCCAAAGGTGCATTCAATAAGGCGCCTTGCCCGACTCAAGCGATAATTGAAATTTTTTTTGGGGGGGGTTAAATTCTGCCTGGCATAAGGCCTTAGAAGATGCTGGGAAAGTCCAAATGCCTCATCAGCTACAAGCACATGTGGCATATCTGGCCCTATAGTTCCTGGAAGAGGTTTATCTGATGGCAAATTTAAGTGGCCCTCATGTAGTCTTCTCCCGATTTGCGATGCTGAAAAAACTCTTGCGTCTGCATTTGAGCCATACGCCCCAATATCGACAGCTGCAAACTTATAATTACTGTCACAGATTGCCATTAATACAAGGGAGAAGTATTTTTTGTAATTGTAAAATTGAGAGCCAGATCCAGGTGGCATCTGAATTCTGATATGTTTCCCATCCAGGGCTCCAACACAATTAGGAAATTGAGTTTTCTTCCAGAAAGCTTTGGCAATTTCCTGCCACATGCATGTATCAGGAACAGGCATTGCTGTAGACCGAAGCTCCTCCCATATAGCTTCACAGGTGTCATGCACAATTCCAGAAATTGTTGAGGTTCCCAACAAAAAAATGGCTTAGGGACGTATAAGATACTCCAGATGCAAGAAACCTAGGAAGAGTAGAAGAAATTATGAAAGGAATCCAAAATTACACTGGACATAATCAAGCACAAAGGCTGGCTGGCTTACCTGAGGGTAAGGAGAAGTCGCTCCTCTGGAGGCACAGAACGTCTCATGTCTGTGTCCGTCCTGTCTAAACGGGTATGCAAGTTTTCCAGCAAAAATTGAAATGTTGGAACCGTCATTCTAGTAAAATAAAAACATTTTTGAGGGAAGCGTCGCAAATCTGTGTAGTGCAGAGCGAAAAAACCCTCAGTTGGCCTCTTGAGCAGCATAGGATGTGTCCAGTACCTACGTCTCCTCGCAGACATCTTCCTGGTCCTGCTTTTTTGTCTCCTCAAATAGTACAGCATGACAAATGATGTCACATGCTCATAATATCTCCCCAAATCCATTGTTATAAGCAGTACAGTAGAGCAATGTATCAGGAAGCACAAAGCCTGCTAACACAAAGCAATATCGAAAGCACAATGCACGCTGGGGAAACAAAGCATCATGGGAAAATTCTTCAAAGCTGATTAAATAAAGTTCTAAAACAAAAAAAAAACGGATGTAAAAACGGACCAAAAACGGATGTAAACGGACGGAAAACGGATGAAAAACGGAAGAAAAAACGGATCAACTGAAGGGGAAAAAAACGGACCTAAAAAACGGTCCGCACGTGTGAAAGGACCCTAAGAATGTAAATGTAATACAAATTGTTTGTTTATATTTTAAATAGAAAATCTGCACAATAGAAAATTCCGATGATGAAAACAAAGCAGATGAACAATGGGTAATATTTAGAATTACAAGATAGCTATATATATTTTAATTACTCATTACAAAAGATTTGAATTGGGAATCGACCGATATTGTTTCAGGGCTGATACCGATATTTTGGTCACAAAATATTGGTATCGGCCGTTATGGGCCGATATTCTGCACATTTAAAAAAAAAATTGCACTGTCCTTTCAATTATTTTTTATTTTCTTATCACTTTTATTGCTGTCACAAGGGATGTAAATATACATCAGTAATAGGCAGTGACAGTGACTCTTATGGAGGAATCTGGGTTCTAAAAGACCCCCTTATCCCTTCTCTGCACTTAACAGCAATCAAAACACCAAGTTTGGCTGTTTTGAATGCTGTAATTTTTTTAAATCTGGCACTTTCCGAAATATCTATCAGCCATTTTTGTGGCCGATACTGATATTTCAAAAATATGAATATCGGCCGCAGATATATCGGCTTTGCCGATAAGTCGATCCCTGGTTTAAATGGATACTGTATGTACCATATCTAGTAAAGTGCACTGTAAAAAGTAGCGTGCTAGAAGTCCACTAGCACAAGTGTCATGCTGACCTTCCCCAATGGTTCTTTTCTATAATAATGGTCAACTTAATGCTCTACATTATTGTATCGGCAAATAAGTTTGCATATTTTTGATTGTGGCAGCTCTATACCAGACATTAGCTTCGAAACTTAAATTTTGAGCTGGTAGAATGATGTAGCATTAGTGACTTCTGCTATATCATTGAATCTGGAAAGAATGTAAACAGATAAATATAATAACTAGGTTTTATGTAGATGTCTTAAAATCTGATGACAGGTGACAATGGCAAATGACACGCTGAATCTGGTGATGGGTGGCAGGTTACACGCTGAATTTGGTGACAGGCTGAATCTGGTGACAAGTGACACGTTGAATTTGGTGACAGGTGACATGGCAAGTGACAGGCTGAATCTCGTGACAATGGCAAGTGACACATTGGGCCAGATTCAGGAACAGTTAGGCTGGCGGATCCAGTGATCCGCCAGCCTAACTGTGACTTTGAGCCGGCGTTTCTGTTTTCTGTAACCAGAAAACAAGAAACGCTGGGTTGAAGCTCCGATGCGAGCAGCGTAACTGAGTTTCGCCATCGCATCGTTACTTCAACTTAAAAATGGCGCCGGGGGCGTTCCCGCCGATTTACGCTATGACGGTACGACGTTTCCGGACGGGATACGCGGCGCATAGATATACCTACATGGGGTTGGAGTATCCTATGTTGGGTATAGGCGGCGTCATCGCGTCGGGAAAAAAAAAAATCACGTCGCTTGCGTAAAAAGTTCATGAATGGGAATGTGACGTCATTGACGTTCATTCACAGAATTTGGAGCATGCGCACGGGGATGTTTGGACACTCGACGCATGCGCAGTACGTTGGCGGCGGGATCGCGCTTAGTTAGAATACTACACGCCCCGTACCCGCCCAATTTGAATTCCGCCGGCTCATTTGCGATGCGCTACCGCAACTTTAGGAGCAAGTGCTTCCTGAATAACAGCACTTGCTCCTAAAATTTCTGCAGCGTAACGCAAATGAGATGCGTTACTCCGGAGCAAAGATGCTCTGCTCTACCTGAATCTGGCCCATTGAATCTGGTGATGGGACGGTGGCAAGTGACACGCTCAATTTTGTGACAGGTGACGATGGCAAATGACACGCTGAATTTGGAGGCAGGTGATGGTGCGTACATTGGGGCAAGCTTATAGGGGCCTGTGACAGACTCAGATTCTCCTATGTATAGGGTCACCTTATGTCCAATAGGGCCATAGGGTGACAAAGAAATTATATTGTGTATTGCAGAAGATGGGACATTACTGTCAGTTCATTACAAGTGGTTTAATTTGTCCTGACTAGGTCACTAGGACAATGACCCTTCAATGCTTAGCTCTGACTATTGAAATGCTAAGTGAAGCCGGGCTTGTGAAATACCTTCCCATTGTGTTCTGCAGGTGAATAGATGATGCGGTGCCGAAATGTCTAGCTACTGATAAGATTATCTATGATTAAGTATTCTAAAGGTTAATTGAATTCTATTGATAAAGAAATGTGAATGCTAATGCCCAAACCACCAGCCATCTCTCACACTGTTCTTTGTGTTAATTGAATCAATTGTGTGTGTGAAAATGCGCTGTGTTTACACTTAAGAGATTGTGTATTGTTTAAACAGATAGTGAGGAGCCGAAGCGACTGGTCTCCTGTCTGGAAGAAAGATTAGATAATTAGCTCATGTTGATTATTGTTCTGTTACCTCCTCTTTGCTGTATATAAGATTGTGGTTTTGGTCCTATTAAACAGTCCATACTTGGCACACATACAAGTCTTGTCTCGTTGTGTGTTAGAGGTAGCTGGAATACCTGATACCTAGGTCCAGACTGATGAAAGTGGTATCTGACGGAAGCATTCGGTCTGTATGCGGGGACCTTATGTGACAGTGCCCCATAGCATTACTTTGCCCGGGGGCCCATGATGCTACTAAGATGGCCCTGGGGACATGGCTGCATATATGGGGGCTATGGGGGACATGGCTGAATATATGGGGGTGACATGGCTGAATATATGGGGGTGACATGGCTGCATATGTGGGGGGGGGACATTTAAAAAAAAGTATCGGTATTCGGTATCGGCGAGTACTTGAAAAAAGTATCGGTACTTGTACTCGGTCCTAAAAAAGTGGTATCGGGACAACCCTAGTTTTAGCTCCTTCTCTGTGTGCCACAAGACAGGCTAAAAATCACTAGTGTGTTGGCTGCTTGTGGATAGAAATCATGAGGCCTTAAACGCTTTAAAAAAATGTTATGACATCAAGAGTTACCATCGTACTCCCGGGCCAGAAAGAGACCTGTGAGTAAAAAAAGCACACTCATCCAGTCCATATTACCACATAGAAGTTACACATGTACCATGAACTATGGGAAATGTGGGGACCCTAATAGCATCACATGTATGACTGGGATAGATTTGTATACAGGTGTGCAATATAAAATTAAAGAAAATATGACATAGAAGATATAATAATATAGTAATTTACATCACTTAGGCCCCTTTCACACTTGTTCAACCTGAAAGTCCAACCTGAAGTTGCACAGATATGAATGGTACTCATTGGAAATCATGGACAAAGACAATATTCCTCATGCACACATGCAGGGCCGATCCTACCCGGGGTGCAGTGGGTGCCCCGCACCCAGCGCTGTCATCTGAGAGGTGCCGAGCGAACCGCCGAGATTTTTATTTTTTTTTAAATCCGAGCCGCAGACTACACGAGAGCCGAGCGGGATGTGACGACATGACGTCACACGGCTGCCCCAGCATCCACAGCGCGCCGCCTCTGCGGCTATAGATTGCCATCTTTAGACAGTGTGGCGGTGGCAGAGCGAGCGCTGAGCGGTCGGAGCGGAGCGGAAGAATGTATATTATTAGTGCCGCCTGATTCAGCTAGCTGATTGAGCGCCTCTGCCTCAGCCTGGCTGCCAGTGCCATCTCTGCCTGGTCTGACTGAGTGCCACTGCCATCGATCGATCTGCCAGTGCCTGCTGCTGTGCTGTGCCTTTGAGTGCACCCTCCCTACCTGTCTGTGACTCTGTGTAAGGTAAGGTACTTAAAGTTATACTGTGTGCCATTAAATGCAACCACTGTGCCCATCCAAAACGCAGCCACTGTGCCCCAAATGCAGCCACTGCCCACTGTGCCCATCCAAAAGCAGCCACTGTGCCCCAAACGCAGCCACTGTGCCCATCCAAATGCAGCCACTGTGCCCATCCAAATGCAGCCACTGTGCCTGTCAAAACACAGCCACTGTGCCCGTCAAAACACAGCCACTGTGCCCGTCAAAATGCAGCCACTGTGCCCGCAAAACGCAGCCACTGTGCCCGCCAAACGCAGCCACTGTGCCCGCCAAACGCAGCCACTGTGCCCGTCCAAAAGCAGCCACTGTGCCCGTCCAAATGCAGCCACTGTGCCCGTCCAAATGCAGCCACTGTGCCCGTCCAAATGCAGCCACTGTGCCCGTCCAAATGCAGCCACTGTGCCCGTCCAAATGCAGCCACTGTGCCCATCAAACTGCAGCCACTGTGCCCATCAAAATGCAGCTACTGTGCCCGCCAAACACAGCTACTGTCCCCGTCCAAACGCAGCCACTGCGCCCATCAAAAGCAGCCATTGTGCCCGTCACTGTGCCCCAAAAGCAGCCACTGGGCCCGTCAAAAGCAGCCATTTGATTCTAGTTGCACTATTTTATTTACATGCACTTGACACAGAATTGTCAATAAATAAAACTTTTTCTTTTTGTGACTTGTCAAAGCGGTTGACTAAGTTATTGTAAAAGCAAATTGGTAGGGATGAAGTTGCGGGGTGAAGTTGTTGCCATAGAAACATGTGTAAAGGTGAGGAGTTAGTAAGATAACCACGCCCATGTGGGGGCGCCAGAAATATTTCTGCACCCAGGCGCCTGTGACCCTAGGATCGGCCCTGCACACATGTACGGAAATGACTATGATGATGGGTGCTGAAAGTACCACTGGCTGGAGACCACAGACAATCTGAATGAAGAAATGTCATCTCAGCACACCAAGGATTCCTCAGAAGGGTCCAAAGCTTTATTCACATGGTCAGACAGTACACATAAGGTAATGTTTCAGAGCCACACAGGCCCCTTCATGCAACCGTATGTACCGTGTGACCATATGAATAAAGCTTGGACCCTTCTGAGGAATCCTTGGTGTCCTGAGATGACATTTCAGATTGTAAATTATGGAGTACGACTTGTCGTGCGACTCTACAATCCTAGGTCGCAGTACAAGTCGCTCATGTGTAAAAGGGTCCTTAACATCAGTGATTGAGTTTCAGCAGGGTTAGAAAGATATGCTGTAACAAATAGTTCATTTGAGAAAGGTGTTTTAATCAAATTAACCCTTGACAAATTAACCCACATCTGAAAGCAACAGTGTTACTGTGAGATAATTCAGTTTGCTGCAGAGTGTCCAGGGAGCGTGAAAACCGCTTGTATCACTCCAGGACTCAACATGTATGTGTGATGTTACCTGGCTGACTTGCAGCCATGGCAGCTGCATTGCGACTTCTCTGCATGCCACACTTCACGCTCTTCACTTACATACATGTATGAGAGCGATTACAGCATCACACAGTATGTGCACTGTTACATGTCTATATGACTTGGAGTGATGGAAGATGCATTGTGGGTTCTCTGTATATGGATGTACTATAGTAAGTGTGGAGAGGGTATGGGGTAAGAAAGAAGAGAAGATTAATCAAGAGTATAGTAGTCACAGAGACTATACTGAAGTGATTTTAACTCGTGAAGTGCCATGGATGCTATATTGGGGGGGGGGGACAGATCTGATAGCAATAGACCTTGGCAATAGGCAGATTGCTATCAGTCAGTTTCCCCTGGACAGAGAGGGTCCGGGGAAAGAAGGAAGAGTGAGGATGGTCTATACAGAGTATGGAGCAGTCAGGGAAACCATATACAGGTGCTTTTTACCCATCAAGTGCCATGGAAGCTCTACTGGGTGGGGACACCAGGTCTGATAGCAATAGGCGGCTTGCTATCAGAATAGATTTCCCCTGGACAGAAAGTGTCCAGGGAAAGAAGAATGAGGATGGTCTATACCAGGGGTCTTCAAACTACAGCCCTCCAGTTGTTCTGGAACTACAATTCCCATCATGCCTAATCATGTCTGGGAATGTTGGTGTGTTGCAATGCCTCATGGGATGTGTAGTTCTGCAACAGCTGGAGGGCCGTAGTTTGAGGATCCCTGGTCTATACAGAGTATGGAGCAGTCAGGGAAACCATATACAAGTGCTTTTAACCCATCAAGTGCCATGGAAGCTCTATTGGGTGACGAAACCAGATCTGATATCGATAGGCAGCTTGTTATCAGAATTGGTTTCCCCTGGATAGAAAGAGACAAATTAAAGGAAGAATGAGGATGGTCTATACGGAGTGTAGAGCAGTCTGGGAAACTATATACAAATGTTTGTTTTTTACCCATCAAGGGCCATGGAAGCTCTATTGGGGGGGGAACCAGATCTTATAGCAGAAATGTTTCTGTGAGTTTCCTTTCCCAGAATGAGTCCTGGGAATGGGGAAAAAGAGTGAGCATACTTTAGTTGGGGTGGCACAAGTGATGGTCAGTCGGGTAAAGGGAGGTGGGGTCCGAATCTGTTTAACCCCTTAATGCCGGGATTGCAAATATGAAGCCTCGGTTTCATGGGGTTGTACCGGGGTTATGCCTGCAGCTACAGGTATCACCCCGGTACCGTTGTTTGGAGCCAGCAGTTAGCTTTCTTGTATTAACCAATGTGACTGAGTAGCTGCTTGGTTGTTATCAAAGGGAATGGGTGGGTACAACCCCCCGTGGCCTTCCACAGATCGCACGGCTCTCCAGTCCCACCGGTGGAAGCGAGCTTCCAGCTGGCACGTCCACCGGCTGACCAAAGAGCCAAACAAAGCCAGATTGGGCTCTGATCTGGTCTCCCATGTAGAAACTGACGCAATGTCATGACATCACTTTTGGTTACTAAAGGCTAAAAGTCCCCAGATTTAAAAAAAAAGTTACAGCATTCAAAACAGCCAAACTTGGTGTTTTGAATACTTTTGTGCAGAGGAGGGGTCTTTTGGGCCCCAGATCCCTCCATAAAGAGTACCTGTCACTGCCTATTACTGTCACAAGGGATGTTTACATTTCTTGTGACAGCAATATAAGTGTTCAAAACATTTTTTTAAAGGGACAGTGTAAAAAAATAATTATAAAGCGCCTCAACCCTCTGTGTTTGTGTACAGAAGTGAATGCATACATAACCACTTCTGGACCGGAAGGATTTGCCCGCTTAATGACCAGGCCACTTTTTGTTATTTCACACTTTGTTACTTTAACTGACAACTTCGCAGTCATGCAATGTGATGTACCCAAATAAAATGTACGTCTTTTTTCCCACAGAGCTTTCTTTTGGTGGTATTATCACCTGTGTGATTTTTTTTTTTTTTTTTTTCACTTTCTGCTAAATCAAATTTTTTCATCATTTGTGGCTAATTTGTATTCTGCCACACACTTTTGGTTAAAAAAATCCCAATAAGTGTATTTTGATTGGTTTGCGCAAAAGTTATTGCTTCTACAAAATAGGGGAAAGATTGTCTTTTTTTTTTTTTGTTACTAGTAATGGCGGCAATCTCCGATTTTTAATGGGACTGCGACATTGCGGCGGACAGATCGGACCCCTAACTGACATTTTTGACACTTTTGGGGGGTCCAGTGACATTACTACAATCAGTGCTATAAACATGCACTGTTACAGTAATAATGGCACTAGAAGTGAAGGGGTTAACACCAGGGGTGATCAAAGGGTTAAATGTGTACCTAGGAAGTGATTCTAACTGTGTGGGGGCCAGGCTGTGAGGATGGAAGCAGGGCTCCTGTGATCCGAAATCACAGGATGACAGGAGCCCTGCGTCTGTCAGTGACAGAGTGGTGTGCCATGTTTACAACAACACACAGCCGTCTGTCACTTCCTGCAGCGATCTTCGGGTTGCAGCCATGGGATAGTTCTGGCCACAGGACCCCTAGCTAAGCTGCAGGGGAGGAAATTGGGCACGGGATCGCTCCGTTGGCAGCAGGCGCACCCAGGACCGCTCCCGCGAGCCGCCGTAATATTACAGTGGTTCGCGTGGGAGAGCCAGCCTGCTGCAGTAAAACTGGCGGCTGGTCCGGAAGCAGTTCATTTGCACCGGCATATGTAAACGGTGTTCAAACCACATGTGAGGTATTGTCTGCGATCATTAGAGTGAGGGCAATAATTCTAGTGCTGGACCTCCTCTGTAACTCTAAACTGGTAACCATTGCAATTTTTTAAAGCGTCGCCTATGGACATGTTTAAGCACCATAGTTTGTCGCCATTCCACTGTGTGTATCTTTCACATTATACAAAAAATTGGACTAACTTTACCGTTTTTTTTGTTTTGTTTTCTAATTCAAAAGTGTTTTTATTCACAAAAAAAATTGCGTATGAAAGACCGCTATGCAAATACTGTGCGACATATAATATTTCAACGACCACCATTTTATTCTCTAGGCTAAAATATATGTATACAGATGTTTTCTTGCAAGCAGCAAATGTCAAAAGGACATGAAGGAGTTAACACTTGAAAAGCTGGAGAAACCAAATCTGACAGCAGCAGTGTTACTGAGAGGGTTCAGGGAGGGTGACCACACTCTTTATACCCTTCATGTATGTGTGATGAGATCATTTTCTGCCTTCTAGTGATGGGATTTGTATTGTGGTTTCTCTGAATAGAGCCTCTCATCTTCATATTAAAGTGAAATGATGAGCGCAGCTAAACTAAACTAAACAATCAATCCAAAATAAACAAGTGAGTATCGCTATAGAAATCAGTGATAATACAAATGAATACAAAATAAGTGGAATATCCAAATAAGTGCAATCAAGTGCAACAACAAGTGTCCCAAATAAGTGTTAAAAAAACAAATGTAGATCAATCAGTGACAAGGCTTCTGTCCATGTAAACAATGAGATCATCCAGATGAGACTTCACAGATGAACGTGCTCACAGAGCGCTTACCTTCCACAAGGAAGAAAAGGGGCATCAACACAATCACCGATGGTCCTGTAGATAGCCGTCTCTGATGTACATCTTTTAGCCAAACTTAGCCACAATCAAGGTCCGGTCACCATAGGATAGAAGTATGGAGGATGTTTCAAAGAAAAAAATGAAGCTCACATGGTGAAATGCGTAAAACTGGGAACAGTTTAATGAGGTAAAACACACTTACAAAAGAAAAAACAAATAAAACGCCAAACAACGGCACTTCCGGTCGGACGGTCAGGGTGTCACGTCACTTCCGGTCAACCTTACGAGTTGCGTCATGTCACGTGACTTCATCAGAGGTTACCAAGGGCCTATCAGATACGATCTTTTAAAGGTGAAAAGCGGAAATGGAGTCGCGGCCATTATCGATACCGCATCGAAACGGAAGTATCTCTGCGGCCATTTTCGATAGAGGAAAAGGGCTGTTTAACTTAATAAATCTCAAAGGCAGATGCCAGCAAACTATAAATAATGTGCCACGGAATATTTCATAATAGTTCCTGTACTTATATGTAGCTCGAACTCCCAATCATATTCGACAGGCCGTTGAAACTGAAATACTGTAACGGTCATTTCCGGAAAGGGAGACGAAACAGTATCTGTAAAACATAACATGAGCGAATACGGACAAACATTGCACAAAGGGGGATGTTAAGAAGTATAGTATCTGTGCATTCTATGGAAGCCAGTATTCGACTTGTTTATATGCAAATTGCAACTAGATAAACACCCAAGAACAATAAAATGCTAAAATAGAATAGGATTGATATGCAAATGGGGAGAGGGGATAACTAGAACTGAGTGACACCCCTTCCGCTTACATACATAAATAAAGCCAATCTATCTAAAATAAGGGTCAAGTAGAAACTCGAAACCATAGATATTAAAATAATGATCAACTTAAAAATTACTCAGAAAACAATTTAAATCAAACTCTACGTTCAATCCATAAGGGACCATGGTGTTCAGAGAATGAATCCACTGGGATTCCATCTGGCTGATGGACCTAACCAGATGGGCTCCTCTCCAGGGCTTATTAAATTTGTCTATGCCCCAAAAAGAAAGGTGTTTGGGGTCTTTGTTGTATTTATCCGCAAAATGTCGACTGACACTATGTTTGGGAAAACCCTTCTCAATATTCACAACATGTTCTTTTATACGAACCATCAGTGCTCTTTTCGTCCTTCCTACATACTGTAGGTTACAGCTACATTGTAGCACATACACCACGCCTTCTGTAAACGATCAAAGTGTCCTCAACAGAAGAGGACACAATTTATAAGCACTCATACTAACGAGTGCCATCAAATTAAGAATTGTATTAGTTGCCATACAGAAGGCGTGGTGACTCCTTTCCCAGCAGAAGCCCGTTTGGACGAAACGCAGCGTCGGGCGGCGCGTGCATCGTATTGACGTCACCACGCCATCAGCTGATCGGATCAGGTGTCTTCGGAACAGATCCGTCAGCGTTACTATCCAGCAGTCGTTGGTTTTTTTTTTTTTTTGCCTTTTTCCCTTTTTTGCCTTTTTCCCTTTTTTGCCTTTTTCCCTTTTTTGCCTTTTTCCCTTTTTTGCCTTTTTCCCCTTTTGCCTTTTTCCCCTTTTGCCTGTGCTTTAACTTTTGCCTTCTTTTCCCCTTGTTTCTTCCCTTTCCTGTGGAGTTCTCGCTGAAGCAGAGAATGGCACTGGACTGGGTCCTTGCGTCTTACATTTGCGAAAGAGTCTTGCAGATTGCATGACACTAGGCATCATCCAACCCGGAAGAATCTTGTGGTCAAAACATATGTACATAAAGCTACACAAGGCCTCCATAAGCTGCCTCATATCCAAGAGTTGCCAAGAGTATAAATGTAGATATTAAGATTTAGGGTCAATCAAAAATATCACAATGGAAAGGGCATGGTAGAACAGGGGGGTATTGAAGTGAGAGGGGGGGAAAGAAGGGGGGATTGGGGAAATTAACGGGTGTGGGTGTTCCCCACCCAACCCTCACCCCCTTCTTTCCTCTAAACCTCACACTTTTTTCCTCTTACCTCCCCATCTTCTCCTCCTTCCCTGCCTCCCACCCTCTTCCCTTCATCTCCTCCTCTTCCCCCTCCACTTTGCTCTACCTTTCCCTTTAGAATGTGATATTTTTGATAAACCTTAGATTTTAATGTCTACATTTATACTCTTGGCGACTCTTGGATATTGGGTAGATTTTGGAGGACTTGGTTCGGTTCCCCCCGGCTTGGCAGGCTCTTTACCACCAGCATCTCAGGCACTTTTTTTTACAGGTAATAATGGACATTTCTCTTTCATTCCTGGACGGACACAGCCTTAATCTTGACAACGTGGGAATAGCCTATCTTTAGGAGTGACTAGCCAGAAAGTGTTAACAACTTCAAAGCTGAACCGCCCCGCCCAGGGTGCGGTCCGACTGACTTTAACCTCTCAGCCTGCACCAAGCAGTTTAGTTTTTTTTTCTGCCTAGTTAAGGAGAAGACATGGCCGCTGGTTAGCGTACTAACCAGCAGACATGTCGGGCAGACAGGTTCCCAGCCGGCAGATTTCAAAGCACGGTCGAATCTGTCTGCTGGGACGGTCGGGCCGACCGTTTCCAGCAGATAGATTTGATCGTGTGTACGCGGCCTAATGCTGAGCAATGCATCAGTACACTAGAGCAGGGGTCTTCATACTTTTCAAGCAAAGGGCCAGTTTACGGTCTTTCAGACATCAGGGGGGCTGGATTCTGATCAGGCGGGTTAGAAAATGCCCCAGGGCTGAGCATCAGTGAGAATAAACATGGCCCCAGTGTTGGTGGGCAGTAGGAGGAGGAATAGTGCTCCATCATTGCTATTAGTCTAAGAAATAGTGCCCCCATTGTTGATGCCATTGAGAGTAATAGTGCCTCATATCATTGAGAGCAATACTGCCCCAAGGGCCAGAAGAAGGCTAGCAAAGGGCCACATCCGGCCCTTGGGCCACAGTTTGGAGACCTCTGCACTAGAGGATGAGACCCATCCATCGCAGGGCTCTGTCAGGGAGCTGCGCCAGGCACAGGAATACACTACAGATAGACTCACTGAAATGGAAGACCGTTTACGGAGGAGTAACCTTTGCTTCCTGGGGCTCCCAGAGGGGTCTGAGGGCAGGACCCCAGAAATGTTTATGGAAAGATGGCTTATCTCCAGGTTTGGCGCTCCCACCTTTTCGCCACTATTCGCTATTGAACGGGCACACATTATCAAGCTGCTTCATTTCAGGGACAGGGAGGCTGTTCTCAGAGCTGCCAGGGAGAAGGGAAGAGTGTCCTTTAATGAAAGCGGAATAACGATCTTTCCTGATTTCTCAGTAGCCACACAAAAGCAACGGGCCACCTTCGTTGCCATTAACCACTTAAGGACCTCCGCACGCACATTTACGGCCACAGAATGGCACGGCTGGGCACAAGGGTGTAAATTTACGTCCTCTCCCAGCAGCGGGTCGGGGGTCCGATCGGGACCCCCTCCGCGGCGTGCGGCAGTCCCCGTGTCTCCGGGAGCGATCTGGGACGAGCGGGCGGATGTCCGTGTTTGCCCGCCCCCCCGCGATCGCTCCCAGCCAATCGCTGCGCTCCCCCTTCGTGTCACTTCCTCCTCCTGTGTAAACACAGGAAGGGGGAAGTGATGTAATCTCTCATCGCAGCGGTATTTCCAACCGCTGCGATGAGAGGAACACCTCACAGTAAGTGTGCACCAACACTACACTGACATACACACACATAGGCACACTTAACCCCTTGCGATCTGCCCCCCACCCCCCCTGTCACAGTGTCACTGAATGCAGTGATCTAATCACTGCATTTAGTGTCAGTGTGACAGGCAGTGTAAAATCAGTTAGTGTTAGGTTCAGGATAGCCCCCCCACCCCCCCTAATAAAGTTTTAACCCCCTGATCATCGCCCTAGTTAACCCTTTCACTCCCTATTGCCAGCGTCACTAAGCGATCATTTTTCTGATCGCTGTATTAGTGTCGCTGTTCCCGCTAGGTAGCTATTTTTTTTATTGCGATTTTTTTTTTTTTTACTAAAGACATGTGGCTAAATACATTTTGGCCTAAATGTTTGACTAAAATTTAGTTTATTTGATTTTTTTTTTTAACAAAAAGTAAAAAATTGTGTTTTTTTTTCAAAAATGTCGCTCTATTTTTGTATATAGCGCAAAAAATAAAAATCGCAGAGGTGATCAAATACCACCAAAATAAAGCTCTATTTGTGGGAAGAAAAGGACGCAAATTTTGTTTGGGAGCCACGTCGCACGACCGCGCAATTGTCTGTTAAAGTGACGCAGTGCCGAATCGCAAAAACACCTTGGGTCATTTACCAGCGTATTGGTCCGGGTCTTAAGTGGTTAAACACAGGCTCTGTGAGCTTCAGCTTCCCTACGGCATGCTGTATCCTGCTTGTCTAAGAATCATTTACCAGGGCAAGACCTACTTCTTTACTAATCCTAAGGAGGCATCCCACTGGGTGGACACCCTGTGACGACCGGAACGCAGGAACCAGGACCGAGGACCACCTCCGCACTGAAAATGAACACGCTGAGTATACTTGACAACCATTTTCTAAAATATTTTGGGGTGGTGGGGTACTCTCTTGTGCCATCGTTTACACACCATTTGTCCAGCCTGTTCCTGCTGCTGCATTTACTATTTTCTTTGCCTTTTCTACCCATTTTTTTGAACGCTGTACCTCCGTCCTGATTCGGGATCAACTGATATGTATGTTCTGTGCAGTCGTGGACGGCGGCCAGCGTCTAAGGACCTCTACCACTTCTCAGGGATTGTTGTTGGGGGGGGGGGGGTGTCGGAGTCATGGCCACTCCGCCTTGCAATTTTGATTTTGGGAACAAAGCTCTCATATGTTTGGGTTTGGGAGCTGGGAGGGTTAGGGTGGGTTGGGCTGTTCAGGGATTTTTGTTCGGGACTGTTTTTGTATTTTTTGCACTCTTTCTGAAATGCTGGTACTTGTTGCATGTCTATCTATGGGCCAGACTAGCTGGCCTTGCTACTATGCACCTGATATTATGTGTTGCTGGAGCAATGTTATATGTTTCTGACTTGTTCCTTAGTGTGCGCATCCTTGTAGTTCGTCGGGCGCCAGTTTCTGGTCACTCCCAGCCTGCGGCAAGGAATGGGTTCCTCCGGCCATACACTACATGCTTTTTCATGTCTAAATTACGTTTTATGGAATATACGGGGGCTTAATTCAAAAGTGAAAAGATCGTTAATGTTTGACTATTTGGTGCGTCATAATCCGCATGTGATCCTACTCCAGGAAACCCATTTCCAGGGCTCTAGAGTAATGGCCCTTAAGCGGGCGAAAATCGCTTATGCTCTCCACTCCACATGCTCTACTTATGCCAGGGGCACTTCCATCCTTATCACCAAATCTGCACCAGTTAGCATTAAACATGTTAAGCTTGATCCTAACAGTTGCTTTGCGATTGTCGTGATAGAATTCATGGGTAAACCATATACAGTAACTAGCTTATATGCTCCAAACTCATTCACTAAAGTATTCTTTGAGCGGGTAATGAACTCCATATTGGCGATAGCAGAGGGTCCCTTTTTTTTAAATAACAGTTTGTATTTAACAGGTCAGCATTGTGGTACAATAGATAGGAAAAGGAACTTTCAACATAACGGCAACAGAAGCAGTGCATATCATGGTACAGAACTTCACAAAGCAAACTTCAGGGGAAACATACTGAATCCACATATACATCGTCAGACCACAGACAGAGTCTGCTGAAAACTACGGTCAAATTCACAATAAAAGTAATAAAATAGAAAGAGAGAGAAGCAGAGAGAGAAAGAGAAAAAGAAGAGAAAAAAAGAGGCGGGGATTAGAGAGGAGACTGCAGACAGGAGAGAAGTGGGGAGGGGGGGTGGGCGTAAAGGGGGGGGGGTCGGCCTTCAGCTCAGGGCGGATCCTCACGGCAGTGCCACTCTTCCCAGACCTTATCATGCATCTCCAATCTATCCTGCAGCCTGGCTGTCATTTTCTCCATCGACTCTATATCCTTTATCCGTGAGTACAGATCCTCCTGTGAGGGAGGGGATTGTCGCTTCCAGTGGAGAGCGACCAGGCATCTCGCAGCTGTCAAAACATGTCTAAGTAATTTTTTGGAGCACTTTGGGATCTGCAGAGGCGACACCCCTAGTAAAAATTGTTTTGGGGTCCTGGGGACCGGTACCCCATAAGACGAGTCAGCAATGACTGAGTATCTGTCCAAAATGGTATTATCTTGGGGCAGGTCCAGTATATATGGTATAGGGTCCTCTTGGCTCCCTGACAGCGCCAACACCTATCTGAGCTGGAGGGATAGATAGCGTGGAGCACATCTGGTTTCATGTACCAAAAATAGAGAATTTTGTATGCGTTCTCCTTGTAGAGCATGCAGAAAGATATTTTTACTGCCTGATGCCACGTACACACGATCACTTTTTGTGATGTAAAAAAAACTTTGTTTTATCTCACGAAACAAAACAACGTTTTTCAAACTTAATTTTAAAAAACGACGTTGCCTACACACCATCATTTTCTGAAAATGCTCTTGCAAACCGCGGTTACGTACAACGCGTTCGACGGCACTCTGTTCCATTGAAGCTCCCGTCTCATAAATTGCTTCTGAGCATGCGCGGGTTTAAAAACGCTGTTTTAAACGTTGTTTTGCCCACACACGATCATTTTTTATATTGATAACGGGAATCCCTGACGGGTCCTGTTGGCTATCGGAAATGTGGGGGACTGTGCAAAGGGGGTCTTAACTAGGGATGAGCTGAACACCCCCACGTTCGGTTCGCACCAGAACCGTCGAACAGTCCGAATGTTCGCACGAACATTTAGAACCCCATTGAAGTCTATGGGACTCGAACGTTCGAATTCAAAAACGATGATTTTAAAGACCAATATTCAAGTTATTGTTGGAAAATGTCTTTCAGAACCCGGGTCTTGCCCCAGGGAACATGTATCAATGGAAAAAAGTCTTAACTGACGTTTTTCAGGAGCAGGACTCCTGAAAAAACGACCGTTTTTTAAAACTTTTTTTTTTTCCATTGATAGTAGTATAAATGGAAAAAAAGTTTTAAAAACAGTTGTTTCGTTTCACTCGAATTTGCCACGAACGATCGTTTTTGTTCGAAATTCGACGAACGAACGGACGATGTTCTAGTCGAACATACGTTCATTTCGAACGCGGAGCTCATCCCTAGTCCCTTAACCTGGGTCATAGTGTTGATGTAGAGGTGATGTATGGCCCGCAGGAAGGGCCCCCCAAACCCCATGTGTTTCAGCGTGGCAAACATGAAGGGCCAGCTGAGGCGGTCAAAAGCCTTTTCCACATCCAAACTGAGAGCTAATGCTTCCAGGCCCTCCCTGTTTGCCACATCTATCAGGTCGATAACCTGTCTTGTGTTTAGTGTTGCTCACGAATAGTGTTGCTCACGCAATAGCGACATTTCGCAATTTTTTTTTTATAAAATATAGCGAATATTCGTAAATATCGAATATTCGTGATATTTTGTCAAAAAAAAAAATAGCGAAATTTCGCAATCATTCTTGCTTTCGCAATAGCGAAATTTCGCAATAGCGACATTTCGCAATTATTTTTTTTTTTTTTATAAAATATAGCGAATATTCGTAAATATCGAATATTCGTGATATTTTATTAAAAAAAAAAAATCGCGAAATTTCGCATTGGCGAAAATTCGCAATTTTTTTTTTTTTTTTATAAAATATCATGAATATTCGATATTAACGAATATTCGCGAATATTCTTCGAAATATTCGCGAAATATCGCGAAATCGAATATGGCGTATTCCGCTCATCACTACTTGTGTTATCCCCTGCTTGGTGGAGGGGGACGAAGCCTACCTGATCCTTGTGAATCAAGGAGGATAGTATCGTGTTCAAACGTATCGAAAGGAGTTTGGTAAAAACATTTAGATCCAAATTCAGAAGCTTGCACACAATGAGGGGGTCCTTGTCAGGTTTAGGGATCAGCGTGAGGAATGACCTTTGCATATCAGAGGGAATAGGGGTCTGTCATGGACCATGAAATACTGAAGTGTTTCTACGTGAAATCCTAATTGTATTACAGAAGATAGGACATATTGCAAGATGTCTCTGTCTAGATGTGGATTGCAACGGAATCAGCCTATTGAGGAATATTGAAATGCTAAGTGGCTTGTGAAAGACATACCATGTTCTATTGTGTAAATGTCTCCTGCCCTGTCTCAACTCTCCAGACGGTTCCATTGTTCTGTGGCTGGCTATTGTGTACATTGATTGCCCTGGGGCTTTTGTCTCAATACACATAATTCTTTCTATTCAAACCTTTGGGACCAATCTCTGCTGAGACATTTTAAAGTCCTAATTTGCATGGGAGAGGACCTGAGTGAAAAACCACAAATGTACTTTACAATTGACCAATAGAAAAGCGGTTGTTGGGGGCGGGATGTTCCAAATTCTGTATAAAAGTGTGCTGTGTACTTTCAATAAGGAGTTCTGGTTGAACACTAATACAACTAGTTTGGTGTGTGTTCTTCATGGATCCAATCGGCACATAGCTGTAGGTTGGATCCTGGAATCTTGGATGACTGGACCATCAGATGTTGCAAGCTGCAATCTGATCCGATAGAAGCAGAGGAGTGTCGGGAGAGCAGGACCTGGGCGAGAAAGGGTCTCGTCACAGGGTCGATTGAAGAAAGGTATTAAACTGTTTACACGTGTGGTAGGAGGGTTGGTAGGAATGCCTTATAGTACTCATAATGGAGACCGTCTGGTCCGGGGGATTTATGCGAGGGCAAAGTCTTGATGACAGCCGTCGGTTCCTCCACCGTTATAGAAGCATTAAGAGAGAGGAGGTCAGACGCCTGGATTTTAGGGATTCCGCTGTCTTCCAGGTACTGGTCAGGTCGGGGGTCAGGGGGTCGTGCGGAATGTCAGGATCACTGTATAGGGCCGTATAAAATTCCTCGAATGCATGGGGGTGGAAAAGGAGGTGGCCGCCCTGTTGTTTTTTTTTTTCTTTTTTAATTCCACATCAGACTAGACCAGGGTTTAAACTGTCAAACAGGCTCATAGATCCTTCCGCCCTTCGCTCCCCCCTGTAGTCATCGCATCACTTGTGGCTTCTCATCGCCTTCTTAATGTTTCTGTGTATGTATATATATATATATATATATATATATAAATATTTATTTTTTTGAAAATTACGTGTGGATTTTCCTCCCATTCCCCCCCTCCCATCTCGTGATTCCAGTCTCGCCCCCCCCCCCCCAGGTGGTCCCCCTGCGATAGGTCCAGTTCCCTCTCTACTCAAGAGAGTATCACTCTTAAGTTTTCTGCAAAACTCCAAGTTTTTTTAAATTCCCTCCATATACCCCATTTGTCTCTTTAATTCCCATTGTCCTCCTCCCCTCTAAATCTCAACTCCTCCCTCCTATGGGTTTCCTCCAACGTGTCGATCCACTCCCAAACCTGAGGGCTTTCCTTTTCCCTCCATTTCTTGGGTATTAGCCGTTTTGCTGCGTTAAGGAGGTGCGGTGTCAGGGTTTTTTTTATATTCTTTTATGGGATCAATCCCCCCATGGAAAAGGACGACCCAGGGATCTTCTTCAATCTCTTTTTTAGTTATTTCCTTGATTAATTTTAGAATTTTTTTCCAGTAACTTTTGATCTTAGGGCAGTTCCACCACAGGTGGGCCATTGTCCCCCTAGTTAAGCAACCTCTCCAACAATCCGCCGACTGCCCCTCTCTGTATTTGCTGATTTTATCTGGGGTGGCGTACCATCCGGTAATGAGTTTAAAATTCATCTCGGCCGTTCTCACATCTATTGCTGAAGAATGAGTTAAATTTATAATTCTTTCTACTGTCGTTTTTCTCCTAGTATTTTTAAGTTCTCTCTCCCATTTTTGGATATACCTGGGCGACCCCAGCTCCTCCGCCCTTATCAGGATTTTATATAATTTTGAGATATTCCCTTTTGAGTTTTCGGACAAACATAATTGTTCTAGTGGAGTGTACTCCTTCTGTTCCCGTAATAAGCCCGGGAGACTTCTGATGGAGGAGGACAGCTGCAGGTACCGCCACTCGTCCCACCCTGTGAGTTCTATCTTGGATTTAATCTCTTGAAGTGACATTATTTTACCCTTTTGGATAATATATTTTACCTGAATTCTAGTTTTGATCCAATTCCCACCCTCCCCTTTTAGTCCTGGTGCAAAAAATGTGTTGTCTTTTAAATCTATTAGTGGTGAATTGTACTCTAATCCTAACTGTTTGTGTATTCTGTCCCATATCCTTAGTGCTGTCCGTGTGATTTCATGTGTGGTTGTATGAACACTTCTAAATTGTGGAGGATTCCATATTATTCTACCTAATTGTGTCCTTGCAAGTGCACATTCAATATTAACCCATTTTTTATCATGATTTTCTTTAGCTCCTTCTATTAATCGGGAGATTACCGAAGTGTTATAATACTTTCTGATATCCGGGACAGCTAGTCCTCCCTGTTTTTTTTCCTGTTTTAATACCTGGAGAGAAATCCTATGTTTTTTTTTTTTTGTTCCATATGTAATTCAATGCAAAAAAGGTTGGAGTTGTGCTGTGTGAAAAATAAAAAAGACAAACAAAGTGAACTAACTATGCAAAAAAGTATATAAAAAAATATATATAATACACATATATATATATATAGAAAAATAAAGGTTCCAAGTCCGTTAAGGAGCACAGTGCCTTAATGAAAACAAATGTCCAAAAAAATTGCTTAATATAGACAGTAAAAATAATCAATCAGTTCCACAAAAAAGATATAATCCTTAATTGGATGATAGTTGTGATGCAAACAGTCATAAGGAAATCCAATGTGTAAACAAAACCACCACCGAGATTGCACCAATAAATGAATGAATGGAGGCTTACCAGAAGGCAAGCTCAACAGGCTTGCGGCTATAAACCCTAGCCCGGGCCTTTAGAGATCCTCTGCAATGATGAAGGGTTGTAGAAAACTCCAGAGGTATCACCAATTAAGAACAAAGAAAGAGCTCACATAGTGAAGTATGTCGGTACAACATTCATAAAAAAATATATATATATATATATAAAACTGTGACTATGTGAACACCACCACCGTTTCACCCAGATAGAATGAAGGCTTACCAGAAGCCAGGTATTGATCCTCCTATGGCTAAAAAACCCTTAGCCAGGGCCTTGTATGGTACCGCTGCTAGCTGGATGTCCTAAGATCCTCTCAATATCGCATCAGCAGCGATTAACAATAAGAAATAAGAAACGCCCACATAGTGAAGTACGTAAAAAAGGCTAAAAAGGTTTAATTAAGATTACACTTACAAACATTTTCGTAAATACAGGCAAAAAAAAAGCAAAGCCGGCTGGCTTAGTTAAACGCCCTTTCCACTTGGATCGTCACGTATTGCGACGCAATACGTGACGATCCAAGTGGAAAGGGCGTTTAACTAAGCCGGCCGGCTTTGCTTTCTTTTTGCCTGTATTTACGAGATGTTTGGAAGTGTAATCTTAATTAAACCTTTTTAGCCTTTTTTACATACTTCACTATGTGGGCGTTTCTTATTTCTTATTGTTAATCGCCGCTGATGCGATATTGAGAGGATCTTAGGACATCCAGCTAGCAGCGGTACCATACAAGGCCCTGGCTAAGGGTTTTTTAGCCATAGGAGGATCAATACCTGGCTTCTGGTAAGCCTTCATTCTATCTGGGTAAAACGGTGGTGGTGTTCACATAGTCACAGTTTTATATATATATATTTTTTTTTTTGTACCGACATACTTCACTATGTGAGCTCTTTCTTTGTTCTTAATTGGTGATACCTCTGGAGTTTTCTACAACCCTTCATCATTGCAGAGGATCTCTAAAGGCCCGGGCTAGGGTTTATAGCCGCAAGCCTGTTGAGCTTGCCTTCTGGTAAGCCTCCATTCATTCATTTATTGGTGCAATCTCGGTGGTGGTTTTGTTTACACATTGGATTTCCTTATGACTGTTTGCATCACAACTATCATCCAATTAAGGATTATATATTTTTTGTGGAACTGATGGATTATTTTTACTGTCTATATTAAGCAATTTTTTTGGACATTATTTGTTTTCATTAAGGCACTGTGCTCCTTAACGGACTTGGAACCTTTATTTTTCTATATACAGTATATATATGTATTATATATATTTTTTTATATACTTTTTTGCATAGTTCGTTCACTTTGTTTGTCTTTTTTATTTTTTACACAGCGCAACTCCAACCTTTTTTGCTTTCCATTATTGTGTGTGTATAACACTCAGTTGTTGCAGCTTTCTGTTATTATAGGTTTTATAGCGTGGTATTTTTCCCTTTATATGTAATTCAATAGCAAGGAGTTGAGTGTTTTAAAGTAGGATTGTGGTAAGGCAACTGGGACCATCTGAAACCTATACAGGATTTTTGGCATTAATATCATTTTTACTATGTTTATCCTTCCAAACAAGGAGATCGGCCTGTTCTTAAAGCGGAGCTCCACCCAGTATAACAACATTTTACAATGTTGTTTGAAAAAAATAAAAAATAAAAACCTGAAAAAAAATAAAAAAAAATACTCACCCGAAATAGCTGTTGCTATGCGGAAGTCCGTAATCTGCCTCTTCCTAATCCGCGGTGTGTTTTCTTCTTCTTCTTCTCCTTGTGAATGGGCGCGCTGCTTCCTGGGAACTGTGTGTGTTCTCAGAGAGCAGCGCGCCCATTCACAAGCCAGCGTGAGACTCGCGGAGGCGCAGTAGGAAACGGGCAGTGAAGCCGTACGGCTTCACTGCCTGTTTCCCATATTGTGAATGGCGGCGCGGGACCCGGAGCGATCGTGGGACCGGCATCGGGGGGCCCATCAGCGCGGGCGCCTAGGACAGGTAAGTGTCTTTATTTAAAGTCAGCAGCTACACTGTTAGTAGCTGCTGACTTTAAAAAAAAATGTTACCGTGGCTGGAGCTCCGCTTTAATTTTTTTAATTTCTCCATTTATTTCATCTAATAGAGGGATATAATTTAATCTGTATATCTTTTTTGGAGATTTTGCTAATTTTATTCCCAGGTACTTTATCTCTTTCTGCCAGGTGAAGTTGTACTCTTTTTTGGGGGATCGTTCTTCGTCCTCATTTATGTTTACGTTTAGAATTTCTGTCTTGGACACATTCATCTTAAAATTGGAGATCTCTCCGTATTGTTTAATATTGGCTATTAAATAAGGCAACGTGGATCTTGGGTTCCTCACAAAGAATAGCACATCGTCCGCAAATGTGGACAATTTATGCTCTTCTTCTCCTCCTCTTACCCCCTTGATGTTAGGGTCGTTGCGTATCATTGCCAACAAGGGCTCTAGAGATACTGTAACACAAAAAGGAGGAGGGACAGGGGGCATCCCTGCCTGGTCCCATTTCTCATCTCAAAAGATGTCGATAGGGATCCGTTGATTCTAACCCTTGCTCGGGGGTGGTGGTACAATGTTTTAATCCTCTCCCTCATCCTTGGGCCTATCCGTACCTTTTCTAATATTTGCATCATGAGCCCCCAGTCTACCCTTTCAAACGCTTTTTCAGCGTCTACTGACAGGAGTAGACTTGGTGCTCCATTTTCTTTAATTTGCCCAAGGATTAGGAGTGCCCTCACCCCGTTGTCCTTCCCCTCCCTCCCTGTTATGAATCCTACCTGGTCGGGGTGGACCAGGCCCGTCATTGTCTCCTTCATATGCTCTGCCAGGATCTTGGCATAAATCTTTATGTCTACGTTCAGTAGTGAGATTGGCCTAAATCCCGAGCACAGCGTATTGTCCTTCCCCTCCTTTTCTATAACCGTAATGTTTGCTGTCGAGGCCTCCCTGCTTAATACATAGTCGGAGCCTAATCCGTTGAAATAATGGCATAGTCTTGGAATCAACATAGTTCCAAACCTTTGCAGACACCTGGTCGTGAAGCCATCAGGTCCGGGCCTTTTCCCTTTGGCAGAATTTTTTTAAATTCTCCTTATTTCCTCCTCGGTAATAGGCCTGTCTAGGTTTTCAGCTACATCGTTGTCTATTCTAGGGAGGTTAGCTTTTCTTAAGACTTCCCCTATATTTGCCTCTTTTTCTCCAGGGTTCCAGTTCTTCTGTTTCACATTATATAGGCCCTCATAGTACCTTCTGAACTCTTCAGCTATGTCCTTTGTGTTATATACCAGCTCCCCGTTCTTTTTTCAAATGTTTTCTATATAGTACCTACCTTTCTTTTTCTGTACCATTCTGGCAAGGTTTTTACTGGGTTTATCCCCCCATATGTAACTCTCTCTTTCAATGCTATTGAGTTCTTTCTTATTTTCTTGTTTTGTGAGTGCTCTATACTCGTCTCTTTTAAGTATTAGTTTATGCCATATTTCTTGTTTTTTACCTCTTCTTCTTCTTCTTTTTTTTTTTATGTTCTTGTTCCAATTTAAACATTTCTTTCGCTGTTTCCTTTAACTTCCTTGTTTTTTTTTTCCTCTTCCTGGCTCCCTCCCTAATAAATATTCCTCGTATGTAAGCTTTGTGGGCTTCCCAAAGTGTGGCCCTAGAGATCCCCTCCGTATCATTCTCAAGAAAATACATTTCTAGTTCATCCTGTACTCTTTTTACTATTTCTTCGTCCCCCAGTAGGCTCTCGTCCATTCTCCACTCTGGTGGGTTTGTTTTCTGGTCAGATAAGTTCCATTTCATGGTTATAGGTGCGTGGTCAGATAACGTCGTAGCTTCTATACCTGTTTCAACTACTCTCTCTAGGAGTCTGTGATCTATGAGGATATAATCGATCCTCGAGTACGTCCCGTGCACAGGTGAGTAGAATGTATAATCCCTATTTTTGGGGTGTTGGATTCGCCATATGTCTATCAACTGGTCATGGTACATTCTTTGTTTCAGTGTTTTCAGCTGGCTTTCCTTTGTCCCCTGTGCCCGGGACGTACTATCAAGTCCAGACTCCATACATAAATTGAAGTCCCCCATTAGTATCACGTGTCCCGCCTGAATTTTTTTTAGTTTTACCAATTTTTTTTTACGTAGCCTGCAGAATCAATATTGGGGACGTAGATACTGGCTAGCGTATATTCTATTCCTCCCAGTTTTACTTTCAGGAATATAAACCTTCCTTCGGGGTCTGTCAGTCTATCTTCCAACTCAAAACGCGTCCCTCTTGCTATCCCAATTGCGACTCCTCTAGCCCTCTTAGTTATTGTATCCCCGTAGTACCAGATAGGGTGACTGCGGGAATACAATCTTATGTTGGATTCCAATGTCAGGTGGGTCTCCTGCAGAAATGCTTTATCCGCCTTGTGGTAATGTAGTTCCCTGAGAATTGTATGTCTCTTTGCAGGAGAGTTTAACCCCTTAACATTGTATGACAGGAATTTGATCTCTGTCATCTAGATTTCTTGTTGATCTTTTGCTTACTTTGTTGTTTCCGTTCTGCCACACTTGGGGACACGCCTAGGGGATGGTGAACTGGACAATGTGGAATCAACGAGATGGCTCCACACCCCCCCTCCCCCCCTCTCCCCTCTTGGCCTAATGCAGGCCTGGGAGCCGCCATAGGTTGCCTCCACTCCCTCACCTTCGGCTCCTCTCCATGAGGTGGTGTTCTAGGATTGCCCCATGGCTGCCCGCTCAATTTTGAGAGGCTTTGCTTCTGCCAGTTTATCCAACAGAGGGTTAAACATTATATTCATGATATCTCTTGGATCCTCGCCCTTCTCTTCCACTATCGCACGTATTCTCAGGTTCTGAGTATACTCATCTGATCTAGCCGCGAGGGTGCCTCAGTATCAAAGTAGGGAAGACGCCAAGTCGCAAAAGCGGTCCGAGTGTTCGCCAGGAGCGTGGGCAGAGCCAGGAAGGGGGGGAAAACTAGGAGAAAAAAAGAAAAAGAAAAGAGACAACATTACATACATAACAAACACAATGTGCAAAAAGGGCCCGGGCCCAAAGGGTTCCAATAAGTCCTCCCGACCAGGGTCCCCCAGAAGTGAGGGGATCCAGGCTGGGGGGACATAGAGAACTACAGCAAACAACAACCAAAATTCACAGTAGGGTGATATAGAGTGATGAGTGAACTCCGGTAGGGTAAACCTAGGGGGGACAAGTGACCGAAAAAATCACCACTGCCAGAACTCCAACAGGAAGTGCTCAAAAGAATAATGTGGGTAACAAGCAGGGGGCCTAGGGGGATCGCTAATGAGGCTAACAGGTGGGCCAGGAGAGCCAAAAAAAGTGTATATGCCTTGACTGGCAAAAACGGAGGGGCCAAAAGTTTTCAGCCATGCCCGAGTGTAGCAAGCCTACGGGGAGAGTCCCGCCCCCGGGGTCGTTTGGTCGGAGGGCCCTTTTGCCACACCGAGGGCGGAGGCGTAACGACCAGGTCCCATTCCTGGAGGCAGGGGAACGGGTATATCCATAGTCTCGCAGAAAGTGTCTATGTCCTCAGGGTAGCGGAGCACCGCTGACTGTCCTTGCTGACGGGCCATAAGGCTGAAGGGGAAACCCCACCGGTAGATTATTTCACGTTCTTGCAGCGAGAGGAGGAGGGGCTGAAGGAGTCAACGCTTCTGCAGGGTGATCCAGGACAGGTCCAGGTATAGCTGTAGCTGGGCATTACCATAGACCACCTTCCTGATGGTACAGGCTTCACGCATAATGTCCTCCTTCAGAGGAAAGGAATTGACCTTGCAGATAACATCACAAGGTCTGGAGGAAGGACCCTTGGGACGCAGGGCTCGGTGTGCTCGATCCATCTCGATGGGTTTATTAGGGGGTTCCCCCAGCAGGTCGTTGAAGAGGGTCTGGAGGACGTCATGGAGGTTCTCAGGACCTTCCGGGTCAGGCAGGCCTCTGATGCGGATGTTGTTTCTGCGCCCCCTGTTGTCCAGGTCCTCCACCTGTCGCTGCATATGAGCATTAGACGGTGATCGGCACCCTGCATTTGGGTGCGGTGGACCGCAATCTTGGTTTCTTGTATCTCTTCCTCTGCCATTTCCACCCTGTCAGAGAGATGTTTAAAGTTGGCGTGAAGCACTTGAATCTCAGCTCGGCAGGCTGACTTGACCTCCTCGATAAGCAGCTTAAAGCCATCTTTGGTGGGTATTGCCTGAAAATAAGCCTGCCAGAGGGGGCCTGGCTGGGATCAGGATTCAGGCCCTGGTCGGGGCTGAGGAGGGTACAATGGAGAGGACCCTTGCTGAGGACCTGGGGGGGGCTGCAGATCAGATCGGCGACCAAGGCTGCATCTGGGGGCCTTGGGGATCCCACCACTCCGGGGGCCGTGGAAGAGGGGAAGAAGGGGCTGTCTGTCCATCTGCATGGCTCACGGCAGGGGAGCTGACTGCCTGGGCATAGGAGGCTGTGTGGTCTGCCCTCCACATCTCAGACACAGGGGCTGCGGGCAGATGAAGACACTGTGGCTGGGGGGGACAGGAGCAGGATGGTACACTGGCTGGGGCTCAGATCTGTAGGAGTGCTCTGGCTATTAAGGTCCCAGGGCCCAGGCATGCACAGGGTCAGGCAGGGGGGGAAATCCTCCGAAGCTGCAGATGAGGCAGGGGATTCAGGGCCCTCTAACATGCCCGGGTCCGAGGCCGTGCGCTGCAGTCTGGGAACGGTCCCAGAGCATTGCGTGAGGGAGGCTGAGTTGAGGCCTAGTGGGGCCTGTGGGAGTCCACAGTGTGGCGCCGCCTGTGGGGACTGGGGCGGGGATGAACTCACCGCTCCGGACGCTGGTGGATATAGTCCTGTTGGTCACCACGATGATCCCGGCGAGCCATAGGGATGGATCGGCAGCTGGAAGGCCGGCTGGTGTGGAGACCGCATGGCAGAGGTGACCCGCACCATCTTGGAGGCGGGACATTGACGGCAGCGAGAAGTACCCTGACAGATGCAGAGAAGTCTCTGAGAGACAGAGGCCGCTTATTCTGCGACCCCCTCTCCTGAGACACACGCTGCCTGGAAGCATGGGGCCAGGGAACTAGACCTGGTGCTTCTGGAGCGTACTCAGAAGAAGCTGCTGTATCAGAATCAGCGGATCTTTGCGTTTGGGGATATCACTCCAAGACTACCAGCCTTGTAACATACCTAGGATTAAGGATTCCTTGGGAATTGTAGTAGAACAGAATATGGCAAAAATAGAGGGCTTTGTCACATTTTATTCCTCCCTCTATGCTACTAGAGCACATTACACGATTGTGGAATCGGATGACTATCTTTCTGAAATCTCACTGCCTAGGCTTCAGGCCCAACAGGCGACACTCCTTGACGCTCCTCTGATGGCTGAGGAAATTGGGGAGGCTATCCAATCCTTTGCCAGAAATAAAACACCGGGATTGGATGGTTTCCCCATCAAGTGGTATATGCAGTACAGGCATCTGCTTGTGCCTCATCTGGGCAGGGTGTATGATTTTGGTATCAGGACGGGCAGCTGCCGCTTTCTATGTCAGAGGTCCTGATTGTCCTAATTGTCCTCATTCCTAAGCCACACAAGGACCACCTCCATTATTGGTGCAGACCAAACCGGGTTCATCCCGGGGCTACCAATCTGCAGGCCATCCATGAAGAGATGGGCTCTAGGGCCGTTCTGTCCTTCAATGCACATAAGGCATTTGACTCGGTTGAATGGCCTTACCTGCTGTAGGTCCTGGCGAATTGAATTCGGCAATATCTTTATCGGGTGAGTGCAACTACTGTACTCGAAGCCCACTGCTAGACTAAGAGTGAACACAGCCATATCTGATCCCTTTCCAATAAAGAGAGGCATCAGACAGGGGTGCCCTCTGTTGCCGCTGCTCTTTGCGCTGGCGATAGAGCCTCTGGCGGAATTGGGGAGGTCCTGCGGGGCAGTAACGGGACTGACAATTGGGGGTCTAGAGGAGAAGGTATCTCTGGACGCTGATGACATGTTAATATACTTGTCGGAACCCCAGTCATCCCTCCCGGCCCTGCTGGATCTCATTGGGAGGTTTGGCCACTTTTTGGGATTCCAGGTTAATTGGGACAAGTCCATTCTGTTTATGATGGACGTCGGTCTGGCTACCACCATCTTGCCCACTACAGATAGTTAGCTCCTTCCAGTACTTAGGAGTCGTAATACAACATCCCATGGCCTCCTATGTCAAAACTAATTTGGACCCCCTCATAGGGCGCATAAAAAATACTATCAAAACCACCTGGGCTAATCTTCCATTAACATTACTGGATGGGATTAATATTTTTAAGATGATTTTCTTGCCACGATTTCTATATGTTTTGGGTAATTCGCCAGTGTATGTCACTAAAAATAAATTCAAAGAGATGGACTCTTTCCTCACCTCCTTTTTGTGGAGGGGGGGGATTGCCAAGGACACCCTTCAGCTACCAGTACTGGAGGGCGGATTGGCCCTCCCCTGCCTCCAAACGTATTATATTGCCTCTCAATTGGCCCACGTACACTGGTGGTTTTACCCCAAAGCCAAAAATGCAGCCACTGCATTGGAGGCAGCCACTGCATTGGAGGCAGCCATCCTTACCTCTTTTGAATCCCTGCAAAATTTGATTCATTGTATGTCTCTTGGGGGCGGGAGAAAACGAGTATTATAGCTATGACACTACGGATTATTAAACTCACTAAATTGCAAGTCCCCTCCAGCAGTAGTAATACATACTCACAGAATACTCCACTGTGGGGGAATCCAAACCTTCCAGAATTTTTCCATAGATCGGATGGGGATACTGGTCGAAAAGGGGGGTAAAAACTATTTTACATCTGTTCTTGGACAATGTGTTTCGTACTTTTGAGGAATTTCGTAGAGACTATAATCTGGCATGCATGGCTTACTTCCTTTACCTACAGATACGCCACACTGCAACAACGCAGTTTGGCCTTTTTAACATAGTCGTCTAGCTTTCTCAGCTGGGGCGACTACTAACTGACCCCTCGCACACCAAGTTAGTCTCCACTAGGGGTGCCACGGATCAAAAAATGTACGGTTCGGAGCGTGGCTCAAGCACTTTCAGCAATTGTTTAAAGCCCTCATATTGCACAACCAAATATGGCCTCAGGTCTGGACCTATAAACACACCAATAGCGTGTGTGATGGCTTTAGCCCGGTCTGATTATGCAACAAGGGGCTGCTTAAATGCTGTGGTGATAAGTGGTTGTTGAGCAGCATTCGCTTTCACTCCTGTCAGTGGGGTGATGTCGCTTCAAATGCATGCCCATGCTTGATATGTTCCCACTGTCTTATGGCATTCTTATGCCACAGTGCCTACACACTGTCACAGTTTTATCCACTAACTTCTTTTCTTCATCATTATATTTGACAGGGAAGCCAAAATGCTCCCATACAGGGGATTTAAATGTTACGGGGCGTTCAAGTTCCTCCGTTCCTCCGCTTTCCATGACCACACTGTGTGTGGACTAAACATGCGCACAACTTTTTTTCAGAAAACAATCCGCGGATCACATGTGTGCGGTTCTGGTTAATATCTTCGGTTTGGATGACAGATCAATGACGATCCGTTGCACCACTAGTCTCCACATATTATGGGTCTCTCCTGCACACTACGACTCAAAGGCTGAGCAAAGCGGCTGCTATCGGGAGAGCTGACATTTCTGAGCTGACGGAGGAGATCTGGCAGGAGGTATTGCCCCTCTGTCCCCTCTGTCATTTCGTCCCGTGACTAGGTAATACAGACAAAACTGTTATACAGATCCTACTTCACACCATGCTTACTGTTTAAACTGAACAGAATCCCTTCAGCGCTATGTTCCAGATGCGGCGCGGCAGATGGCACGTTGCTTTCATATGATGTGGGAGTGTGCTCCAGCCACCTCCCAGCTCGCTGAGGAGCCGGGAGGTGGCTGGGACAATCCCTGGGCTTTATAGGAGCGAGTCCTCCTGACACCACCCATTAAGAGGCGGGAATAATACCCCAAAACGGCCGTGGAGCTGTGGGCTGTGGAGGAGCTATAGGCTATAGACTATAATACAGTATTGGATAATTCCATAGATAGATTGTGTTGTTCTACACTACCTCCCACCCCCTTGGGATCCTTTTTAACTCAATTTGATGAGGTGGAAGCATGTGGATGGGAGGGAGTATTCTTGTCATTCTGAGTCTCAGGGTACTCTGTATGTTTGATTTATGTTTGGTCTCGTCAGATCTGTTGAATTCGGTGACTGAGGTCAAGTACCTCCCTAGGGCGGTGTCTGATCATTCCCCTTTGTTGGTGGACCTCGCCCTGGGCACGTCTTCCTCCTCCTATCGAGTGTGGCGGCTGAGCCCATTATGGTTGGCGGATGAGTCAGATGAACCAGTGTATGACAGAGATGGGTTCTTACTGGGTGACGGGCAGAGCGCCTCAGTTCCGATGGTGTGGGATGCCTTTAAGTCCACCACCCTTGGCTCCTTTGCTGCGGCCATTGGTCAGACGTGCAAGGCCTCGCCCAGGGACTGAGACGTCCCTGGTTTCGCAAACCCAAAAAACCTGCAGACAAATCTATGTCCGCATAAAGGTTTGCCCCCACCCATCTCTCGAGTGGGGGGACATCTTTGCAAATTTGCGACCCGGTGGACATCTCAGGTCCCCGACCGGTGGGTTTGCAAAGTAGTGTCTTCAAGGTACAAGATAGAACTTCTATCTTGCCCACCAAACAGATTTTTTTTCCCACCAGCTACAACTGACTCGTCTGGAAGCCCTATTTGGGGCAGTTCAAGACCTGCTGAAACGTGAAGTGGTTATTCCTGTCTCAGTACAGGATCGGTTTCAGGGGTTTTACTCCAATCTGTTCATAGTACCTAAGAAGGAGGGTGTTCACCCAATTCTGGACCTCAGGGCCCTTAATTGCTTTGTCAAGGTACAAAGATTCTGGATGGAATTGGTTCACTCTGTCGTCACTGCCCTCCAGCTGGGGGACTTTCTGGCATCCTTGGACATCAGGGATGCCTATTTACATGTGCCTATATTTACAAAGCATCAGACTTCTGCACTTTGCGGTCGGAGAAGACCACTATCAATTGTGGCTCTCCCTTTTGGCCTGGAATCGGCACCAAGGGTGTTCACCAATGTGCTTGCTCCAATTCTTGCCCTACTAAGACAACATGGCATCGCTATCATGGGCTACTAGGACGACCTGCTTCAGCCTCAGAATTAGAGGTGAGCGTGTCTATAACCTGTCAGACCCTCAGACACCTTGGGTGGGTACTGAACAAGTCAGTAATGGTGTCAGCTCAACGCCTAGTATATCTGGGATTGATTCTGGACTCCTCAGAGGCAAAGGTCCCTTTCCCTGTGGAAAGTTGCAGTCCCTTCGGGCTGCGGAGCGCAAGTTGACATCCCAGAAATGGCCGTCACTCCACTTTTGCATGAGAGTCTTGGGCCATATGGTGGCCTCCTTCGAGGCGGTAATATATGTGCAATCTCACACGCGAGTGCTACAGAAGGAAATTCTATCCAGATGGGACAAGTGCCCATCATCCCTGGATTATCAAATCCCTGTGGACCACCTGGTCAGGGCCTCTCTAGTTTGGTGGCTGACCTCACCGGCACTTCTGTGTGGGAAGTCGGTCCTTCCTTATCACTGGACAGTCATCACGACGGAAGTCAGCCTTACCGGTTGGGGGGGGGGTTTAGTTGACCCAGGGTCGCTGGTCTCCAGAGGAATCCCATTTGCTGATCAATGTCCTGGAACTTCGGGCGATCAGGCTGTGCCTCTCCACATGGTCTCAGAGGCTACGAGGGCATCCAGTCAGGATCCAGTCAGACAACGCCACGACGGTGGCATATGTCAACCATCTAGGAGGAACAAGAAGCTTGCCTGCAGCGTCAGAAGTTGCTCACATCCTAAGGTGGGCAGAAAGAAGCATACCGGCACTGTCGGCCATATACATTCCAAGTGTGGAAAACTGGCAGGCGGACTACCTGAGTCACCAGATGCTGGACCAAGGAGACTGGTCTCTGCACCCAGAGGTGTTTCAGCTCCTTTGCCAAAGATGGGGTACGCCAGACATGGATCTCCTGGTGTCTCAACTCAATCGGAAAGGTATGAGGTTTGTAGCCAGGTCAAAAGACCCATGGGCGGACACAACAGATGCATTAGTGGTGCTGTGGAGTCAGTACCGGATAATCTATGCCTTCCCTCCTCTTAAAGCTCATGCCTCTTCTGCTTCGCAGAGTGGAGGCAGAGGGGATTCCTATGATCCTAATTGCTCCGGATTGGCCTCGGCGTCCTTGGTACGCTGATCTAGTGCAGCTAGTAGCCGACATCCCTTGGTGTCTACCGCTGAGAGAGGACCTGCTGTCACAGGGTCCCATACTGCATACTGCTTTACAGTCGCTGGCTTTAACGGCATGGCTATTGAAAGCGAGGTACTAAGAGTCCGGGGCCTATTGGATTCTGTAATTCCTACCATGAGAAAGGCTAGGAAGTTATCCTCTAGAAGGATTTATTATCGCACTTGGAGAGCTTACCGTGGAATCCACAGACTTGTATAGTGTCCAGGGTACTGCTATTCTTACAGCGCTGGGTGGACCAAAAGCTTGCTTTAAAAAAGGTTAGGGGGCAGATATCTGCCCTGGCTGTCTTTTTTCAATGACCCCTGGCGGCTCTCTCGTGAGAACATTTGTAAAGGGGGTTCGACATGTGGCCCCTCCGGTCCGTCCTCCACCACCTCCATGGGGATTTGAATAGCAGATGTCCTTTTGGTGTCTACCGCTACGAGTGTACCTGCTGTCGCAAGGTCCCATACGTCATTCTGCTTTACAGTCAATGGCCTTAACGACATGACTTCTAGGTGCCTCAGACACAACCGTTTGAGAACATTAGGGAAGTTCCCTTGTTGACACTTTCTCAGAAAGTGGTCCTTTTGGTGGCTGTTATGTCAGTTAAGATGGGTTCTGAGCTGGCAGCCTTGTCATTAAAGGCTCTGTGATTTAATCTTCCACAAGGATAAGGTGGTGCTGCGTCCGCAGCATTCTTTTCTTCCTAAGGTCATTTTGACTTTGCATCTCAAGGAAGACATTGTACTGCCTTCATTGTGTCCTCATCCTTCGAGTCCTAAGGAGACAACGTGGCATTCCTTGGACTTTGTCCGAGCTCTGAGAATATACTTGTCTGTTACTGATCCGTTCCGGAGTTCAGACTCACTGTTTGTTTTGGTGGCTGGTCCCAAGAAGGTCCCAGCGGTCTCATTGGCCACCATTTTGAGGTGGACCCAACAGATCCTGATCAGGCTTACGCCATAAAGGGTTGGGCGCCTCCTTATCACAATGCATTAGATAAGGGCAATGATGCCTCTTGGGCTTTCTGACATTAAGTGTCTGTTTCCCAGGTGTGAAGGCGGCGACCTGGTCGCCCGGTCACACTTTCACTAAACTTTACAAGTTAATGTGAGTGCATCTTAGGATTCTTCTTCGGGTGCAAAGTTTTGCAGGCGGCTGTTTAGAGTTACAACTCTGTTTGTTTTGGGGTGAAATTCAATTTTATGCTGTTCCCACCCCTCATTTTGACACTGCTTTGGGACTTTCCACATTCTCAAGATTAAGGCTGTGTCCATGAACGAAACAGAAAATAGGATTTTATGCTCACTGTAAAATCTTTTTCTCTGAGTTTGTAAGTCTGTACTGCTTGCTACGAACTGAACTGCTTGGTGCAGGCTGAGTGAATATAGTCAGTGGGACCGCACCCTGGGTGGGGCGGTTCACCTTTTAAGTTGTTAACACTTTCTGCCTAGTCACTCCTAAAGATAGGCTATTCCCACGTTGTCAAGATTAAGGCTGTGTCTGTCCATGAACTCAGAGACAAAGATTTTGCGGTGAGCATAAAATCCTATTTTTTGGGTTCTAGTATTTATTGTATGGGGGAGGGTACCTCCTGAGGGTAGATATTCCATAACACTCTATCCCCACACACAAAACTTGGGCTATGCAGAAAAGATACTGAGGCACTCATGTTGAAGAGAGCTGGTGGTATTGCTCTCTTGGAGACCAGATGAGAATCTTTCAAGAGAGTGATGACATAGTGTACTCTCCGGCGATGATGGCTTGACTTGAAGATCCTCTCATTTTTTCCAACTTTTTGTTATCTTCTTTAACAGAGCTGCACCCTGCTCATTTAAGTGCAATCCATCCTTGCTGTAGAGTAAGTAACCAATTTAAAAGTCAGTCCAGGTCTCCATGAAGCAAAACACTTCCTTCCTGTACCAGTTCTTCAGCCAGTTGCTAAGCTCCTGCTGCCTCATTGGTTTGGTTCACTGTACAGGCAGTATTTCTGAAAATACTACCTTGGAGGTCCTTTTTTTCAGTATAGCCCCTAAAATAATTTAGTAGGGCATTCCATTTCCATCTGTTGTCCTTGGTGCCAATATGTACTAGGACAGCTGGTCCTTCCCAGCCCCATCTAACAATCTGTCCATCCGAGCTGCAATGTCCCGAACCCTTGCACCCGGGAAACAATATACTGTTTGTCGATCGTGTTCATTCTGACAAATTGCCCTCTGTCCCTCTAATTAGTGAATCTCCTACCAACAGGACCTGGCTATCCTTTTCTGTAAGCTTGTCCTCATCTCCATGGGATAAGATATTCCTATGGCTGCCCTGGTATTTTGGTGGGTTCTCAAATTAGGCCGCACATTGTGCTGGTTTCTCAACATGTCCACCAACCCTCCTGCTGTCTGGGCCCCTCTGTGTGCCATATTGAAATTTAGAGTATAATCAGAGTGTAAGTGACTCTGATTCCAATTGCATTCATTCAGTAGGGTCTCTGTTTCAGCTTGGCTGTGCTGTGGGCTCATTCTATTGCATTGGGGTGTTCTTTACACCCCAGTGCGGCTCTTTGCGGACATTGCTTTATTGCTGCTGTATGCATCATTCACTCCTAGACAATCGGTAAGAGCCATGAGGTAAATGTTCCACCCAATCAAATTACCAGCAGCTCCTTTGGGGGGTACTGCTACATAAGATAATAAAAAAATAACTGCTGACACGATTCACTGCCCTACTGACATCAACCACTTTCCTACTGACTGATCCAATCCACTGCCCTACTGACACCAACCACTTCCCTACTGACTGACACCATCCACTGCCCTATTACCACTGTCCTCTATTAAGATAGGCTAAGTTTATATTTTTATAGTGACATTTGTTTTATTATGTTTCTACGTTTTCCCTACTATTTAGTTAGGCCTTACTAGTTATTTATTGTATTTTTTTTAAATAAGGGCACCTGGTGATCTTTGACCTCTTTTATGTTGTTCAGGTAGCCCTTCACCTCTAAAAGGTTGCCTACCCCTGGTATACAGTATGTTACATTAATTAGATCACTGAATAATCTTCTGTTCATCTGACATCTTGGCAGTCTATACTTTTCTGGTGATTTTTATATTGCCACATAATGCTACTTCTACATTATCTAAAAGATGAGATGAAATTCTATATACATTTCCTAACCCATGTGATCTCTTGCAATGCAGACGCTGTCCTCCCAGTGAGACTGTAGGTTATAAGTACAATTGTCCACATCATGACAGTGCAATATTATGTAATGTGTGGCAATGTTTGATGTATATTTAGCAAAAACTGTATACTACCAACTATTTTATAACTCTAATGAATGAGCAACAGGCTGCCTAGAGAAAGTAATATTGTGCACTTAATGTGTAACTTCATGCACCGAGTGAATGATTTAATTTCACTGCATATATCTCTTTGTCTTCTCCCTTTCTTCCCACAGAAGGCGGTAGGTTTGATAGTACTTTGCGATTCTTTTCTACAGGGTTCATGAAAGAAGCTGGAGGCATGTCTCATTAGTCTCTCTGACATCTTTTATCACTTATCAGAGGAACAAGCAAACGAAGAGTAGTTGCTTTGATCATGGCAAAAGTAAAAAGAGTTCTAAAAACCCTATGAAGATTTAGAAAGTGGGATAGACTTTCTGTGGCCTGTTTCAAAGGACTAACATGACTTAAACTTGCCAGAATTGCATGTATTAAAGAATTGTTAATGACGTATCATTTTTTTCTTCACAAAGGCCTTTAAAGTTGCAGACATCGGAGTCTATCTCATTCTATTCTCAGACCTCGTCATTAAATGAAACTGGCCACTTTAATACACATTAAACTGGTCTAGCAAATTCTTTTGAACATGCATTTAGTTGTTGCATTTCCCACTTGTAGATTTCATGGGAAAGTTGTCCACAACACTTTTTTTTAATTAAACTATCCTATGGTAAACCCTACATCCCTTGTAGTTGGTGTTTTCCCAGCATACACCCCCCATCTCTAGTAGGAACAATATTGGCTACTTTAGTATGTGTATAATCAAATTGCAATTGTAACAAGACTTTAGGGTATCAATTGATTCAAGAAGTTTCCACTGTATAGAAAATATATAGGGCTGAACAATGAAACTTGAGTATCCATTCTTTTAAAGTAAAGTGTATGTTACCCCTCTACATTTTTTATTCCTAATAAAATTACTGTTGTACTATGTACTTGTGTTAAAAATAGGGCTGTTACTGATCAAAATGTTGGTGTTTAATTAATCGTTTTTTTTTTTAATCGATTATAACGCACATACTGATCCAACTATTTTTAGCTGATCTCCTTGCAGGCTGATTCCCAGTGCAGCTACCAACCACTGGAAAAATGGATAGCAGGATACAAAAAACACACAAAGGCAGCACTCGATTGGAATAGCATTAAAACTTTTATAGTCTTTGTAACGGTCACCACCGCTTACGACCTTCCATCCATCCACGACAAGCTTATCTGACACCCTGCGTCAATCTTGCATACACGATCCATATCCATTCCCATAAACAAGACGAGACTCAAGCTCTGCACTTGCTTCAAAGATATGACAATTTATTGGTATTTTCTCAGCTTCTTATACAGTCTCAAGCATAATGCAGTTTATCACAGGACAATGCAATCTCCACCCCCCTATTCACTCACTGAGGATAATTCTTGAATTTGTAGCTAGACATGACGTCACTGTATCATCAATAGGGTTCAATTAACCTTGAATAATAAACACAGACATCTAGTTGAATAAGTTATCTAGACAGCTTTATCACACAATGGCAGAGTCTTGTGAGAGTGGGTGCAATCAACACCTTCAACGGAATGTCTTTACAGTGAATAGCCAACACCTTAAGATATTTCAATAGCCTATTATACAAAGGTATGACTCACTGGCTGGCTGATCTGGTCATGTCATCATGAACTCCTTGTGATATCTCAGTCCTGAAATATGAAGTATTAATAATGTCCCATCTCATGTAATATATGAATTATGATTCCTTGTCACCCTATGGCCCTAGTGGACATAAGGTGACCCTAGACATAGGAATATCTCAGTCTGTCACGGGCCATTCCGTTACAGTCGTCAAGTAGGTAACCAAATAAATATTGCACTGGAGATAAAATCGATGTAGCTACATAAACTGTAAAAATTGTGTGAGTAATACCAAACGATACCAAAAGCAGTCATAAAAACATGTACCCAAGTATGATACTGGTATAAAAATGTGTACAACGATACCACTGCTGAATCCAGATGAGGAGGGGATAACATCAGTCCGTCGGCATGTAGATGTCCCATGAAGGGAATTATCACAACTCCCAGTGGATGGTTGTAGAATCCCATAATGATAGAGGGAAGTGATAGAGGGAAGTGCAACAGCCCTTGCATGTGGCATGCCGGCATGCAGATATGAAGGCCACAGCAAAGGAGCCCTTCAGATGGACACGGTGTCTGTGAGGTCACCAGATCTCCAACGGAACTCCCTGAAGGCCCGGAAGCCGGCGGAGAGGTGAGTACCAATCAAAAAAAAAAAATTGATCAAAAAGATTTTGATCAATCAAAAAAATTAAAGATTAATCGATTAATTAAAAGTTAATTTGCACAGCCCTAGTTAAAACATATCCTGTTTTCTTTCTACCCTTTTTTTTTCTCAATTTTATTGGATTTTCAAAGGTAGTTACAAACAAAGACTGCCAATGGTGGTACAAAGAGGCACACAAATAAAATAAACAGCAAACATAACTAAGGATAAGGGTAAAAAAAAGTGCTCACAAATGATAACATAAGAAGTATGTACAATATGTTTGGCAGTAGGTCACTAACATGGCATTAAAAACTGAATGTTAGTATAACACAGACTTGCTAAAGCACTGGCATCATAAGCCTCAGTTCTTAAACCAGATAGGCCAAGGTTTCCACATTTTATCAAAGACAGCTACAGAACCATTCCATAATGCATCATAATAAAAAAGGGAGATTGCTTTATTTCAGGAGTAATTGAATAGTAAAACTGATGCACTGGGTCAGGCATACATATCTTAGGGGTAGGAGAAGATGCAAGGAAGTACTGGGTTTGTAAATAAGTAAAGTGGTCTTTTTAACCACAGCCCAAATTCAACCCTCAATTTCTCCATGCTCTTGAGAGAGACATGGAGTAAGTCATCAATAACTGTAATAAATTTGCATTTAAATATCTTTATTTCTTCTGACAAATCTTCACTTCCTGTTTTTCTGTCTGTAACTACACACAGTAATGTGAGGCTTTCTCCCTGGTGTGAAGAAAGCCTCTTGAGGGGGCAATCAGGCAAGTCAGGACACTCTCTACTTTGCAGATAGAGAGGAGCGTGTGTTAGTGGGCGCCCTGACACTTCTGCTCACCCCCTCTCCCCTCAAAAGGCTTTCTCCACACCAGGGAGAAAGCCTTGCCTTGTGAACCAATTTTATGATTGGTATGATGGTTAACAAGATGAAAGATTCCTGTAAGCACTTAAGATGTTCCAATAAAGAATAATGATCGATTGCGGAGTGCAGCCATTTCTTCTATTTTGATTGCATATGGATGCATGGGTGGGAACGTTATATCAGCAGGCTTCCTGTCTCACCTGGAGTGGTGAGTTTTCTTGTTGGGAAATTAAAGAGTGTGGAATTGCCCTGATAGGGTGTATTAAGACCTGCCATAAGTCTGTTTGTTCGATGATCTGTTAAGAGAGACCAATTTCCAGGCAAAAGAAATAACCTGTGGTTCTGAGAGAAGGCAATAAGTCTTCCACAAGGGAGGCAGTAGCCGTTTCCCTATTGTGTGTGTGATGACTAGAATGCAGGGAGATTGCCAGTGATGCAGTATTTTATGGCTTTTTCAAGCCTTAGTAATTGTTGCAAGGTTATTGCATTTTTGGAGTGTATACTGCTACAAATAAGGGAGCAGCTGTAGCCTTAGAAATATATCCAGTATATGGTCTGCTCAATGAAAGGCGGTCAGGATTTTCTCTTTTGCCAGGTAAAAGTGGATCCTTAGGCACATTAGGCACATTGGAGTTCACATTGGCATTAAGAGCAGGCATTTGAGAGTTGTTTGAGAGGCGTTAAAAAGGCCTCTCAAATGCTTGTGCACAAGATACAATAGACAGCACATAGTGCTGTTCACATTAGGCATTAGCATCGCATTGCTTCAAAACGTAAGCCTTGTGTTGGGTCAGGAGGCATTTGAAGCCTTTCAACACCTCCCATTCAAGTCTATGGTAACGCCTCATAAATGCTCTGGCAGGCATTTGTGAGGTGGTTGCGGGGCAGCTGCAGGGCATTAAGATTAGTTAATTTACTGTACTGGAATAGGCATTTGGGTAGCAGTTTTGTTTTTTTTTTCCAAAAAAAAATTATTAAGCTTTTTTCAACAGGATACATATATAAAAAAAAAACTAAACACTATTACATTGATAAATTAACATACATACATCTACATATACATGGTCTCCTTGTAGTCTCTTAATTAGTTAGTCTATGGTGGCAACAACTATCTACCTAGCGTACCCCTGCCTTAAACCAGTTCCCCTGATTAACTTTGTTAGACCTCTAGGATAGACTCCAGGTCCGGGGGAATAAAAGATGAGGAGAGAGAAACAATAAATCTAGTTGGACAAAAAGAGGGACCAAGACAGAGTGGGGCAGGGACGAAGAGATAAAATATAAAAAAAATTGTGATCTGATCTTCCCTCAGTGAGTTCAAGGGGACCATACTGTCCCTTACCCCGTCCTTAAAAAAAAAAAATATATATATATATATATATATATATATTGAGATCTGACCTACCCTCAGTGATTTTAGGGGGACCCTACTGTCCCATTATCCCTCCTCTCAAAAAAAAAAAAATAAGTAGATAAAAAAACAAAAAGATTGTTTGTGTAGTGTAGTCAATCTGACTCCCTCATTCCTTTGACCACTTCAGCCCCGGAAGGATTTACCCCCTTCCTGACCAGAGCACTTTTTGTGATTCGGCACTGCGTCGCTTTAACTGACAATTGCGCGGTCGTGCGATGTGGCTTTTCCAAACAAAATTGGCGTCCTTTTTTTCCCACAAATAGAGCTTTCTTTTGGTGGTATTTGATCATCTCTGCGGTTTTTATTTTTTGCGCTATAAACAAAAATAAGCGACTATTTAAAAAAAAATGCAATATTTTTTACATTTTGCTATAATAAATATCCCCAAAAAATATCTAAAAAAACATTTTTTTTCCCCAGTTTAGGCCGATACGTATTCTTCTACATATTTTTCGTAAAACAAAATCACAATTAGCGTTTATTGATTGGTCTGCGCAAAATTTATAGCGTTTACAAAAAAGGGGGTAGTTTTATGGCATTTTTATTAATATTTTTTTTTACTAGTAATGGCGGCGATCAGCGTTTTTTTCGGTACTGCGATATTATGGCGGACACATCGGACACTTTTGACACATTTTTGGGACCATTGGCATTTTTATAGCGATCAATGCTATAAAAATGCATTGGATTACTATAAAAATGCCATTGGCAGATAAGGGGTTAACACTAGGGGGCAGGGAAGGGGTTAAGTGTGTTCCTATTTGTGTTCTAACTGTATGGGGGGGTTGACTCACTAGGGGGAATCACAGATCTTCCGTTCATACATTGTATGAACGAAAGATCAGCGTTTCCCCCGCTGACAGGAACGAGAGCTGTGTGTTTATACACACAGCTCTCGTTCCCCGCTCTGTAACGAACGAGCGCGCGTGCCCTCTAGTGGCCAAAAAAGATAGGACGTAGAGCTACGTGCTCTCGCCCAGCAGTGCCACCGTCCCACAGTAAAATGACGGCGGGCGGTCGGCATCTAGTTAAAGTGCAAACGTGTATAATATGTTTAAAGTGTATGTTCTTGCCTACCCTATATAGTGGCAAGAATTCTAAATCATTGTGAGTTTAAGGGGACTCCATTGTCCCTATCCTCATCCTCTTAATGAGAGGAAAAAAGGAGAAAAAAAAAAGATTTTTTTTTTTTTTTTGAGGGCTATCTTAGGCCCTCTTCCATATGATCCAACTACTTATGTGCATGTACCTATCGACAAACCCAAAAAGAAAGGGAAAAAAAAAAAAGTAGCCATCCAGCTACTGAAGTGTGTGTAGCTATCAAAAATACCCCCAAGTGAACAAAAAAAACGTTTTATTTTTTTTTGTTTTAAAGCGGGTGAAGAAGAGAGACCTCTCACGTTTCCACCTCCTCAATCCTCCCTCCCCCATCCCCCTGAACCTCCCCCATCCCTCCCACATCCCCTCTTGTCTCAGCCTGGGGTTACTGTGGAATGACCACAATTCCTCCATCATTTTATTTCTGTCCATCTCCCTAATCCACTCCTCTATGCAAGGTGCTTCTTCTTTCTTCTAATTCCTAGGGATAAGTGCCTTAGCTCCATTCAGTAGATGTGGGACCAGTAAACCTCTATATTTTTTTCTTGACATCCCCGTATTATGAAATAGGCATTCCCAAGGGTCCTGCTTCACCTCATACCAACTTATCTTCTTTATCTGGACTAATATATCTTTCCAATATATCTGTATCCGGGGGCATTGCCATCAGATGTGGGCAAGTGTTCCTTCCACCCCACATGCTCTCCAACACAGAGGCGATACCTCCCTATCTATTCTATGCATTTTCATTGGGTAGCAGTTTTAACGCTCCTTAGCGCTTGTCAAACACTTCAAAACTGCACATAGGGCATTTGGGGAGCATTGTTAACACTTCATTAATGCTTGTAAAATGGCTGTCTAATGCCCACACTAAAGCTCATTGACGCCTGTCTGACGCCCATACAAACACCATACAAATGCTATAGGAGTGTTTGAGTGTTAGAAATTTAGTCAAGTGTGAACAAGCTCTTAGAAGCACATCCGTGGCACATCTTGTGATAAGTACAGTGCCTTGACAAAGTATTCATACCCCTTGAAATTTTTCACATTCTGTCATGTTACAACCAAAAACATTAATGTATTTTATTGAGACCAACACAAAGTGGCACATAATTGTAAAGTGGAAGGCAAATGGTAAATGTTTTTCAAAATTGTTTACAAATAAATATGTGAAAAGTGTGACGTCATTTGTATTCAGCCCCCTTTACCCTGATATCCCTAACTAAAATCTAGTGGAACCAATTGCCTTCAGAAGTCACCTAATTAATAAATAAAGTCCACCTGTGTGTAGTTTAATCTCAATATAAATACAGCTGTTCTGTGAAGCCCTTAGAGGTTTATTAGAGAACCTTAGTGAACACACACACACAATCATGAAGACACAGGAACACAACAGGCAGGTCAGGGATAAAGTTGTGGAGAAGTTTAAAGGGGAGTTCCAGCCAAAAAATGTGTTTATTAAAAGTCAGCAGCTACAAAAAGTGTAGCTGCTTGCTTTTAATAAACAGACACTTACCTGCTCCAGCGTCGCGCCGACCGGGGCTCCGCTCTCCTTCCCCCCCTCCCCAGCCGGCGTCCTCATCACAACTGTGGGCACCCGGCCGTGACAGCCTTCGGCTTCACGGCCGGGCACCCACTGTGCATGCGCGAGTGGCACTGTGCATGCGCGAGCGGCGCGGTCCCCCACTGATTGGACAGGCGATCGCATGGGACCTGTCATGTGTCTCATGCGATCGCCTACAGGGAGGGGCTTCTGTAGGCGATTAAGCTTAATCGCCTAACCAGCCCCTCGGCGGAAGCAGGAAGTGGGACAGGAAGTCCCACTCCTCCTGAAGCCCCCACTCCCCCCAAAAAAATTACTTGCCAAATGTGGCATGTAAGGGGGTGAGGAGTGGGATTAGAGGAAGTTCCAATTTTGGGTGGAACTCCGCTTTTAATGCAGGGTTAGGTTATAAAAAAAAATACCCCAAGCATCTCAAGGAGCACTGTTCAATTCATCATCCGAAAATGGAAAGAGTATGGCACAACTGCAAATCTTCCAAGACATGACCACCTAAACTGAGAGACTGGGCAAGGAGAGCAATAATTAGAGATGCAGCCACGAGGCCCATGGTAACTCTGGAGAAGCTGTAGAGATCCATAGCTCAGGTGGGAGAATCTGTCACCAGGAAAACTTTTAGTCGTACACTACACAAATCTGGTCTTTATGAAAGAGTGGCAAGAAGAAAGGCATTGTTAAAAGAAAGCCATAAGAATTCCCATTTGCAGTTTGCGAGAAGCTATGTTGGGGACTCAGCAAACATGTGGAAGAAGGTGCTCTGGTCAGATGAGACCAAAATTGAACTTTTTGGCCTAAAAGCTCAAGGCTCAATGCCTGCAGGGGAAGAGAACCCACATGGAGACCAGTTGTTGCAGCAAGGTATGGCGGAAGCATAACAGAGTCTGCATATAGGGCTGTAAGGGGCCAAAGCACTAACAATAAACCTCACAGAAGATTTCTGTGCACACAGTTGACACCCAACAGCATCCTACAGAGGAGACAGCTGGAAGGTAGACTGGCAATGTGGCACCTGAAGAAGGAAGGGCTGCTGTCCGAAACACAGTGACAGTTCCTCTTTTGTCCCTCCTCCATCCACAGATAGTATCCAAGCCTCACTTTGGATACGCTGTTGGGCAGAGGTATTAATATGCGCTGGAAGCCACCTAACAGCTTCACCCCTGTAAGGAGCCCGAGCATCCCAAGGGGCCCGCATGTCCCGAGTGGCTTGGGCCCCAAAGGTATTTCTATCTGGTGTCTGAAGTCTGAATGATTGATAGCCAGCCACAGTAGCTACTTGTTTCCGGCCACCTCCCCAATCCACCAATCACAGCAGGAGTTCATCCTAAGGCGTCTTATCGGCAGCGCCTGTGAGGAAGGTTTTGTGTTGCCCCAGCAACCAGGAAGTATGACAGAGGGGCTGAAAGCATAGAGGGTCTCACCGCCCACGCCATGTGACAGTTCCTGCAGACATTGAGGAGAGCAGGCGCCAGGGGAGCGGCAGGAGGAGAAGATGAGATGAGACAGACTGCTTACATGCCATGGAACTCACCCAGGCAGCAAATGTAGGAGATAGGGAGCGGAGTGCCAGGGAGGGATTAGAGGTGATTGTCAGGGAGAGTACTTCTCTGTCCCTGACATGCCCCCCCACTCATTGGCATGCAATGACAGGGCTCTTATGCTGCGTACACGTAATCTGGTGGACTGTTTTCATCGGACAAAACCGATTGTGTGTGGGCGCCATTGGTTAAAAAAAAGGGAACTTGTTTTAAATGTAACCGATGGATACGTAACCGATAGAGAAAAACGATCAGTAGTAGGTGCGACCATCGGCGCATGCTTGGAAGCATTGAACTTAATTTTCTTCAGCACATCGTTGTGTTTTACGTTACCGCGTTCTGACACAATCGTTTTTTTAACCGATGGTGTGTAGGCACAACTGACCATCAGTCAGCTTCATCGGTTAACCGATGAAAACGGTCCATCAGACCGTTCTCATCGGTTTAACCGATGGAGTACTTGTATTCCCGCAAATACCCCCGATACCTAAATAGAATACTTCTCCCCCCACGCCGCTGCCACTGCATCGAAAGCCGCCGCATGGGTTAAACGGCGTGCGGGAACATCAAGGCTTTCATTTGAATAGCTGTAGTGTTCCCGCGCGTATAGACACTTCCCCCTTGCTTGGGATTGGATGGGTGATCGTGATCTGTCCAATCCCGAGCAAGGGGGAGTGTCTATACTCGCGGGCTATTCAAATGAATGCTGTGATCTTCTCCATGCGGCGGCACGGCAGCAAAGGTATGGGGGAAATGGCTGGAGGGACATGGGACATGGCTACATATGTGAAGGACATGGCTGAAGGGACATGGCTGCATATGTGAGGGACATGGCTGCATATGTGATGGACATGGCTAGAGGGACATGGCTGAAGGGAAATGGCTGCATATGTGAGGGACATGGCTGAAGGGACATGGCTGCATGTGTGAGGGACATGGCTAGAGGGACATGGCTGAAGGGACATGGCTGCATATGTGAGGGACATGGCTGAAGGGACATGGCTGCATATGTGAGGGACATGGCTAGAGGGACATGGCTGAAGGGACATGGCTGCATATGTGAGGGACATGGCTGAAGGGACATGGCTGCATATGTGAGGGACATGGCTGAAGGGACATGGCTGCATATGTGAGGGACATGGCTAGAGGGACATGGCTGAAGGGACATGGCTGCATATGTGAGGGACATGGCTAGAGGGACATGGCTGAAGGGACATGGCTGCATATGTGAGGGACATGGCTGAAGGGACATGGCTGCATATGTGAGGGACATGGCTAGAGGGACATGGCTGAAGGGACATGGCTGCATATGTGAGGGACATGGCTGAAGGGACATGGCTGCATATGTGAGGGACATGGCTAGAGGGACATGGCTGCATATGTGAGGGACATGGCTAGAGGGACATGGCTGAAGGGACATGGCTGGAGGGACATGGCTGCATATGTGGGGGACATGGCTGCATTTGGGGACACATTTAAAAAAAAGTATCGGTATAGGCGACTACTTGAAAAAAAGTATCGGTACTTGTACTTGTTCCTAAAAAAGTGGTATCGGGACAACCCTAGTACGTGGCATTACTGTTTTCTAACTGACTAACAAGTAGGACAGATGCTGAGGCAATACAATGAGCTGTACACGAGTCCACAGGCAGGTTGTCCAAACACAGGCAGCAGTAGAGTCAAGGCAAGGTAGAGTGAAGCACCTGACGGATGGCCAACGAGTTTGGATTACGCGATGTACCACTCTCTATTTTCTGTGACACTACCATCCGAGCCACTCAGCACCTTCAGCGTGAGACCAGGCAGACCCCCAGTGAGAGGAGGAGGAGGACACTTAGGAGCTCGCCGCTCGTGGAGATAAGCCCCTGTACCTTTCACTTCATGTAAGTGCATTGAGTGCAGGTGTGTGTTGGGTTCCCTGTAATATCAGTATTACGCTATCTTGCTGTGTATCCTCTCCCTGTATGTGGTGCCTGATCCTGGGACTCTAAGAACAGCTTTCTTCATTTGGATTCCGTGTGAAAGCAGCTGATTAGGCTACATTCGTTATCCGGGAGGTGAGCTGCTGGGACCACTAGAGGTGTGCATGCTACTCTGAGGTGTACGGCTTGACTTTTTCACAGAATTGGCTGCTGGGTCTCTTATCATCTGGTTTCTTTCCCTTCCTTCATTTTTCGTAATTTGGAACCGGACTTTCCAATGTGTTTTGTTTTTCTGGACTATATTATGCCTTTTTTGTGTGTTACCATTTGACATATTGAGTATGTTCATTGCTATCATGTTTTAATATTGTATTTTAGTCACTGTATTTGCCATTCATTTGTGCATTTGCCCACACCCACCCCCAGCCTTGTGCCCTCTCCCGCCCACTCCACTTTATTTAATTTCACAGCGCAGACTCCTTTTACTTGCACATTTATATATTTTTGTGTCTATTAAGGTAGACTTTTCCAGTGTTTGCAGCAGTGCTCACAACCCTCTCCCTTTCCCTCTCATTCACATTTTCACAGACAGCGCGGGAGTATCATTTTACTTATTCACATATAAAACAATGTAGCACTACCCTGAAGGAGCTGCTGGATTTTTTTTGGCGGCATCTTACCTCTATTTCTTCGTCGTCTAGGGCAGTGGTCATCAACCCTGTCCTGCAGGGCCCACTAACAGGCCAGGTTTTATGTAATACTTTGGGGAGATGCAGACTGGAATACTGCAATCACTGAGCAGCAAATGACATCACCTGTGATGCATTTCAGTTATCTTGCAAACCTGGCCTGTTAGTGGGCCCTGCAGGACAGGGTTGATGACCACTGGTCTACTCTAGAGTATCAGATGAGAGTTGAGAAAACGTTCAATGTCCACACTTTAGGCTTCTTTTTCTTTTCTTTATTTACGAAAAGTGGTAAAAGAATAAAAGTAGTAGTTGAAGAGGTGGAAGGGTAATAGTAGGTTCAGGTGTATAACTTTTGTTCGGAAACACTCCTGCTTCCAGCAATGTAGCTTTTGTTGCCACTTTAGCTAGATTGGGTTCTGTGCACCTGGATAGGCCTCTCTCACTAACCTAGCAGCCAGGATGTCACACGGAAACTTGGAAAAGTCTCTTCCACAGACCTTCCCAAAGATGGAGATACATTCGGTCCAGAATCCTCTCAGCACAGGATTAAGCACCCGGATCTCTCTTGAATAAATTCTTGTGAACTCAGAACTGACAGGCGACATCACTCAGTAATAGTGCATCCTTTGATGAAGTTCAAGGCCTCTCCTGAGATACCAGCCTCTTGCTCGGTGCTCTCCAAGAGGTTCTTCATCTGCTTCCTCTCTCAGGACGGACAGCACAGGACCACTCTGCGAGCGTAGACCCAGTCTGACTACCGGGCTTACTTAGTAGATCACAACCCTGGACCAACGTGGTCCCAGAGCCAGGAACACTTGAACACGCACCCCTGGCCAGGAGGGCCACACACGGGGGTGGTGGGACGACAGACCAGGATCGGCGACGACGTCTATTCCTTAAGTACTCATCAGCAGCATGCACAGCGGGATGATCAACTCCCTCTGATTGGCTGCTGAAGGTGAACACCCAAAACACCTTGACCTGACTGCTGCCACCCTCAGCCTGGAATGGTAACAACAATAGTGGTCACTCACAGTACAGCCATGGCTGGAACAGAGGCCCAAATTTAGTGAAAAATCATACAGTCGGAGTCAAATAACTCTCAGACTACCCTCTAAATTTAAAGCAGCGCCGCTACAACAATATAGTCAAAGGAGTGATCATGAATTCAGTAGAACCTGCTGCTTCTGGGTGCTCCCACTAATGTAATCCTCTGACTGCTCCTTGCTCATAATTACAATCAACGATTAATTTGTGCAATCAGTAAACTCTCTAGTGTGGGTTGCACGCTTACGCTAAACAAAGTGATTTGACAACACATTTTAGCAATATAAATAAACAAAATAGTTTAGCGTTACCCAAAACATATATGATATACCGTGTTCCCTTGGAAATTAAACCTACCCTGAAAATAGGACCTACCCCGAAAATAAACCCTACTGTGATTTTGGGAGGGCTGCAATATAAGCCCTACCCTGAAAATAAGCCCTAGTTTAAAGTGGTTATAAAATCCTAAAATACACTGTATTACCGTTGTTTATATGTATATGTATATGTAAACTGTATATGTTTCTGTAATCGATATGTGATAAATACCTTTGTTACAGCGCTGCAAAGTGCAAAGCTGATCCGCGCTGCTCTTCTCCTCTTCTCCCAGCTGTCAGCGGGGGATCTCGCCCCCCCCCCCTGCAGTGGGTCACGGAAGCTATAAGAAAGTATTTATCACAAATAGATACAGAAACATGCACAGTTTACAAGATATAATACTGTAATATGGTACATTTTAGGATTTTACACCCACTTTTACTCAGTTCCACTAGGCACTGGGGATTCCTGACAGTCAGGGAGGTAGATGGGGAGAGAAGACAGCACATGACTGTAACGGTCACCACTGTTTACGACCTTCCATCCACCCAAGACAGCTTATCCGACAAACCAGCAGACGCGATCCATTCCATTTCCCAGAATAACGAGACTCAGCTCTGTTCTCTAGTTCCAAAATTAATGAATGCTTTAATGGTTTCTTAGCTTGCTTATATATCCAGTACAACATATTAAAGTTAATTACAGAAACAATGAGTTGCCCTTCAATCCACATCGTTAGACAGACGTCTGTCTCCGACAGAAAGGTATTTACCCCTGATAATCAAATGGCTTTAAACAGTGTTCTCACACAATGAAATGTCTTTGGAGCAGACCTGAATTAACACCTCTACAGCCTAAGGCCGCGTACACACGATCGAATTTGTCCGCTGAAAACGGTCCGATGGACCGTTTCAGCAGACATCTCCGATCGTGTGTATGAGCTAGCGGACAGATTTGTCCACCCGACAGATTTCAAAGCATGCTTTGAAATCTATCAGGTGGGAATCTGTCCGCCCGACATGTCTGCTGGTTAGTACACTTACCAGCAGACATGTCGTCCCGCACCGCCGCCGCACTGCCGCCGAATGGATTCGGCGCATGCGCGGAAGTGTTTTACTTCCTGGTGCGGTGACGTGGCGGTGTCAACGTCACCGCCACATCACCGACACGTCAGCGCGCCGTCTGCTGGCGGGGATTTTGGTTTGCTCGTGTGTACACGCGAGCAAACCAAAGTCCCAGCAGACAGATTTGTTCAAATCTGTCGGACGGACAGATTTGAACAAATCTGTCCGCTCGTGTGTACGAGGCCTTACACAATGGACAATGAAATGTCTAGGAGTAGATGCAATCAACACCTCTCAAAAGAATGTGTCCCCACATTAAATAAGCCAACAACTTGTAATATCTCAAGACATCCTGCAACCATGTATTATCATGTTCCATCTCATGTAATAAATGAATTATGATTTATCATTTATTAGCCACCCTATGCTCAAAAGGGGCACAGGGTGAACTTAGACACAAGAGTCCATAGGGCCGCTGGCACAGGAGTATCCCCTATCCCTCCAAAGTCTCTGGGCGTCACGGGTCATCGCGTTACAATGACAAGCTCTACTGGGTCTTTTGTTGCCAAAATTAATAGAAGATCCAGGCTTATTTTCGGAAAAACACTGTATGCCCAAACCAATATCAAATTATGTAACATAAAACTCTAAAGAGCTTGCATTTTAAAAGTGAAAACGATATTTAAAGTCCTTAAGGTGGAACTTCAGTCATTTTTTCATCTTTCCATCTATTAAATCTTCTGCCCTTGTTGTTTTAGCTTTGGATAGTAAAACATTTTATTTCCCTGCCAGTAAATACCGTATACAGCCCACTTCTTGTTTCTTGTCTGGTAATAAGCCTAGCCATATGACATACTGCATAGCTCTCGCTCTAATTCTCATGAGAGTTAGCCAGGATGGGAGGGGGGATGAGTCATAAGAGGGCCAATGAGAGCTGTAGAGATGGAGGTGTGCCTTTGTGTGTCTGTGTAAATACAGAAGGTGAACAGGCAGCAGCTTTAGCTGCCCACAGTTAAAATGATTGCAGCCAAACTTATGAAGGTAGATTTCTACAGCATATTTGTCAAGCACAGAATCACAGTATATATAAAATAATATGCAAAGTACTGTATTTGGAGGGAAGCTTCAGAATGGCAAATATGTTTTTATTACAAATTATGTAAGCAGACTGCAGTTCCTCTTTAAACACAGTGCAATTCCACAAAGAGGAAAAAAAGGGAAATATAGTCCAACAAAACTCATCTTTAAACCCCTCCTCATCAGAATACCAAACACACTTTACCCAGTGATATGTGAATCTGCCCACCTTCATTTCTGACCTCAAAGCTTCCTAAGAGGTCATATCAGCTTTTCCTAAATGTGGGTACATGAATCTGGTCTGCCTTCAGCCTTTACTTCCGTGACATACAGTATCTCACAAAAGTGAGTACGCCCCTCACATTTTTGTAAATATTTTATTATATCGTTTCATGTGACAACACTGAAGAAATTACTACAATGTAAAGTAGTGAGTGTTGCCCATTGGCAAAAAAAAGTGAGTACACCCCTGAGTGCAGCTCATTTTCAGGATCTTCTTGTAGCCTAGGCCTGTGATGGCGAACCTTGGCACCCCAGATGTTTTGGAACTACATTTCCCATGATGCTAATGCACTCTAAAGTGTAGTGGAGCATCATGGGAAATGTAGTTCCAAAACATCTGGGGTGCCAAGGTTCGCCATCGCTGGCCTAGGCCATCTTTATGTAGAGCAGGGTTCTCAAAGTACTGGCCCGCGGACCGGTTTTAAATGGCCCGCAGGCAGTGCGGGGGGTGCCGCGGAAGTGTAGATGCAGAGTAGCGCAGGAAGCGTCTGTCATAAGTTCACTTCTCATGTCACGCTGGTGCTGCTACTCCCCGGCGCCCCCCCTCTCTTCTTGTCCATCCCCAGTTGCTTGTGACATCATCTGAAATGGACGAGAAGAGAGGGGGGAGGGGCTGCCGGAGAGTAGCGGCGTGACATGAGAGACAAGTGAACTTATGACAGACGCTTCCTGCGCTACTCTGCCTTTGAAGAAGACAACAGGTAAATGCTGTCCTGTGCTCTCATGTACCCTGATGTGCTACCATGTGTTCTGATTGTGCCCTCATGTGCCCTCATGTGCTATCATGTGCCCTGGTGTGCCCTGATTGTGCCCTCATATGCCCTGAAGGGGGAAGTGATGTAATCTCTCATCGCAGCGGTATTTCCAACCGCTGCAATGAGAGAAACACTACACTGACATACACACACATAGGCACACTTAACCCCTTGCGATCTGCCCCCCCCCCTGTCCCTGTGCTCTCACCCTGGTGTGCTCGTAGAATGCAGTGATCTAATCACTGCATTGCCCTAGTGTCAGTGTGACAGGCTCTCGTGTGCCCTGGTGTGCCCTGAGTGTAAAAGTCCGGCCCCTCAGTTAGTGTTAGGTTCAGGCCCTGGTGTGCCCTGATGTGCTCTCAGCCCCATGTGCCCCATGTGCCCTGATTGTGCCCCATGTGCCCTTATTGTGCTATGTGCCCTGATTGTGCCCTCATGTGCCCTAAGTTTTGTGCCCTGGTGTGCCTTGATTGTGCCCTCATGTGCCCTTATTGTGTCCTGTGCTCCCATCTCTTGTGTGCCCTGGTGTGCCCTGACCGCCCTAGTTATGTGCCCTCATTGTGCCCTTTCATTGTGTCTGATGTGCCCTGTGCCCTGGTGTGCCCCGATTGATTGTGCCAGCGTCACTATGTGCCTTAGCGATCTGGGCTCTGTATCAGGGTTTTCTGATCGCTGTATGCCCCATGTTCCCTGAGTGTGATGTGCTCTCATGCTGTTCCCGCTAGGCCCCATGTGCCCTGAGCTATTTGCCCCATTGCCCATTTATTGCATGGGGCATGAGAGCACATCACGGCACAATCAGGGAACATGGGGCACATGAGAGCACATCAGGGCACATGGGGCACAGCACATACTAAAGACAGCACATGGACAGAGCACATGGCTAAAGGGCACATAAACAGCACATCAGGGTGGAAAGCCCAGCACATTGGCCAAGGCACATAAAGGGCACATGTACCCCGATTGACTACCCTGAATGCTGTTTCATTTGTCCTGTAGTTTGTGCCCTGATTTCTCATGTGCCCTGGTGTGCTCGTGTGTGCCCTGATTTGCCCAATTTTTTTGCCCCATGTACCCTGACATGTCCTGTACCGTGATGTGCCATGTGTTGTAGTAGTGGTCAGTGTGCAAGTGTGCAATAGTGTTTTTCAGGGTTAATAATGTCCGCTCAAAAATGTCGCACCAGTCTGTTTTTGATTGGAAAGTTTGTGCGGCCCCCCATATAGCGCTTGTGGCCCTCAAAAAAGACCCCTAAAAATTTTTTTTCGCAGAGGTTCTTTGATGAGGTGTGTCAAATATTAATAACCACTTAAATAATTAAAATAAGCAAAAAACCTTTTTTTTCTATATAAAAATGAAAGAATAGCTCGAAAAAGAGAAAAGGGACCCCCTCCGCGGCGTGCGGCGGTCCCCGTGTCTCCGGGATCCGGGATGAGCGGGCGGATGTGTCTTTGCCCACCCCCCCCGAACTCCCAGAATCGCTGCGCTCCCCCACCCTGTCACTTCCTCCTCCTGGACGGAAGGGGGAAGTGATGTAATCAAGCGGTATTTCCAACCGCTGTGAGAGAAACACTTGACATACACACACATAGGACACTTAACCCCTTGCCTGCCCCCCCCTGTCACGTTGCACGATTTAGTGTCAGTGTGACGCGTGTAAAAGTCAATTCTCACCCCCCCCCTAAGGTTTAACCCCCTGACGCAGTTAACCCTTTCACTCCCTATTGCCGAATCGCGCTGTAAGTGTCGCTGTTCCCGCTAAATTTTTTTTACAATTTTTTTTACTAAAGACTTGGCTAAATAAATTTTGTAAATGTTTGACATTTAGTTTATTTGATTTTTTTTTTAACAAAAAGTAAAAAATAGTGTTTTTTTGTCAAAAATGCGTATTGTATATAGCGCAAAAAATAAAAATCCGGGTCTACCACCAAAAGAAAGCTATTTGTGGGAGAAAAGGACGCAAATGGGGAGCCACGTTAACCGCGCAATTGTCAAAGAGACCAGTGCCGAAGCAAAAACACCTTGGGTCAACCAGCGTATGGCTATAAAACCAAAGTAATATGGATAATGGACACAGCATTAAATAATGACAAGTTGTTGTTAAATGAATCTATGAGGAAAGTAAAAGAGAATGGAGATTAACTCTAGGCGAGAGAGAGAGAGAGACAGAGAGAGACAGAGAGAGAGAGAGAGAGAGAGAGAGAGAGACAGAGAGAGAGAGAGAGAGAGAGAGACAGAGAGAGAGAGAGAGAGAGAGAGAGAGAGAGAGAGAGAGAGAGAGAGAGAGAGAGAGACAGAGAGAGACAGAGAGAGACAGAGAGAGACAGAGAGAGACAGAGAGAGAGAGAGAGACACCTTCGTAAAACCCCACCCCTCCACGACCCCCCTTCTATAGTCAAATGATGGCTGGGTTTGCCCTCACATAAGCCAGGACACAGTTATTCCTGTCCCTTGTCACATCCCCACCCCCCCCATTGAGGTAACATCCATATGCCAACAAATGGTCAAATAAGAACCCTTTGTTAGGTGAAATTCCACAGTGATGGAAAACTTGTTTTAAAGGGACTAACACCTGGACTGTGGCATGCCAGAGGGTGGTCCAAGGCAAAACTCCCATGGAAAATTACGTAGTTGTTGCAGAGTCCGTTTTTAATCCATAAAGGGCATAAATCACCTAACATTCCTAAATAGTTTGGAATAACATGCTTTAAAACATCAGGTATGATGTTGTATCTATTAGGTAGTGTAAGTGTTAGGGATAGGGTTACATATAGGGTTAGGGTTACAGTCTGTAACCCTAACTCTATCTGTAACCATAACCCTAACCCTGTCTGTAACCCTATCTGTAACCCTGTCTGTAACCCTAACCCTGTCTGTAACCCTAACCCTGTCTGTAACCCTAACCCTGTCTGTAACACAGACAGGGTTAGGGTTACAGTTACAGTCAGGGTTAGGGGTACAGATAGGGTTAGGGTTACAGACTGCAACCCTAATCCTGTCTGTAACCTGAACCCGAACCCCATCTGTAACCCTAACCCTGTCTATAACCCTAACCCTGTCTGTAAGACAGGGTTAGGTTTACAGACAGGGTTAGGTTTACAGATAAGGTTAGGGTTATAGTCTGTAACTCTAACCCTGTCTGTAACCCTAACCCTATCTGTAACCCTAACATATAGGGTTACAGTTAAGGTTAGGGTTACAGTCTGTAACCCTGTCTGTAACCCTAACCCTGTCTGTAACTTACACACTTATGACATACATTTTATTCCTCTATGCGTTGGTGTAGTGATGACTGTGCTCGTGGGCACGTTTGGGAGATTGCAGGCAGTGGGGGTTTTTCAAAGCCTTTGGTCGTGCTGAGGTAGTTCAGTGACAGTTAAGTGACCCAGAAAACAATGATTCTGCAGTGTGGGCCCATTGTTGGCCTAGTAGGCTTTAATGATCACCCTAGATGATCACAAAGAAAATTCATGTTTTTTCTATGCAGAATTATCCAGCCGATCGCTTTTGGTCTGTTCACAATGAAGCACCGACCGTATCATCTGGGGTGTGCCAACATTGCCATTGCCAACACACTCATAGAGGTGGTCGCTTCATTGTGATACGCAAGCCCCTTCACCACAACAAGGTAACGATCACGAAAGGGAATGGACACATGTATGTGCCTTTTTTTGGGTTTTGGTTTTGCAGCCACAGTGCTGCACCAGAGGCCAGAAAAATCAGGCATATACACATGCCTGAAAAATTGGGTATTGTTGCAGCCACTGCTGTAGCAGCGGCCAGAAAAATTGATGTTTTCCAGGCAGAAAGTGCACTAAAATATTGTGGCTTGAACCCTAGTTGGTGGCGGATAAGTCACCCAAGTCATCTGGCATGCAGAGATAAAATACAGCAGCGTGTGGACCATTTTTAGCCCAAGGCAGCTCCTCTCATCAGGCCTTTTTTAGTCAAATGTATCGCCCACTGTCAGTCCCTTCGAGATCCATGCCTCATTCATCTTAATAAAAGGTGAGGTAATCTAGACTTTTTTGACCCATAGGCGACTTCTCTTCTCAGTGACAATACCTCCTGCAGCACTGAAGGTCCTTTCTGAAAGGCAGGCCAGAAGTTCTATCGCAAATTGGGATAGCTCAGGCCACAGGTCAAGCCGGCCAACCCAGTAGTCAAGGAGTTCATCGCTCCTCAGAGTGTCGATATCTGCAGTTAAGGCAAGGTAGTCTGCTACCGGTCTGTCGAGTCGTTCTCTGAGGGTGGACCCTGAAGGGCTGTGGTGATGCGTAGGACTTAAAAAGCTCTGCATGTCCTCCATCAACAACATGTCTGTAAAGCGTCCTGTCCTTGCCGGCATGGTCGTGGTAGGAGGATTATTTTCACCTCTTCCCCTGTTAGATTCCCATTGTGCTGTGACATCACGGTTATACGCTGTGTAAAGGATACTTTTTAATCTATTTTGGAACTGCTGCATCCTTTCCGACTTCCGGTAATTCGGTAACATTTCAGGCACTTTCTGCTTATACCGGGGGTCTAGTAGTGTGGCCATCCAGTATAGGTCGTTCACCTTCGGCTTTTTTATACGAGGGTCCCTCAACAGGCACAACAGCATGAAAGACCCCATTTGCACAAGGTTGGATGAGGAGCTACTCATGTCCCGTTCTTCATCCTCACTGATCTCACTGAAGGTCTGTTCTCCCCCCCAGCCACGTACAACACCACGGGTACCAGATAGGTGACAATGAGCACCCTGCGATGCCTGCTGTGGTTGGTCTCCCTCCTCCTCCTCAAAGCCACATTCCTCCTCTGACTCCTCTTCCTCAGACTCCTCTTCCAGTGTTGCCGCCAGTCCAGAAAGCGATGCTGATAAGGCTGTTTCTGGTGGTGATGGTGACCACAACTCTTCCTCTTCTTTTTCACGCTCATCTATGGCCTGATCCAGCACTCTTCGCAGGGCACGCTCCAGGAAGAAAACATATGGGATGATGTCGCTGATGGTGCCTTCAGTGCGACTGACTAGGCTTGTCACCTCCTCAAAAGGACGCATGAGCTTACAGGCATTGCGCATGAGTGTCCAGTAACATAGCAAAAAAAAAATCCCAGCTGCGCAGAGGCTGTCTTAGCACCCCGGTCATACAAATACTCGTTGACGTTTTTTTCTTGTTGGAGCAGGCGGTTGAACATTAGGGGCCAGATTCAGGTAGAGTTAGGCTGGAGTATCAGTGATACGCCAGCATAACTCTCACTTTGAGCTGGCGTTTCTGTTTTCTGTAAGCAGAAAACAAGATACGCCGGGTTGGAGCTCCTATACGAGCGGCGTAATTGTATTTCACTGTCGTATCGGAAATGCAATTTTAAAAATGGCGCTCGGGGCGTTCCCGCTGATTAACGCCGAGAATATGTTAATCAGCGAGAAACGAAAATTCACGATCGTACGCGGGCCCGGCGCAGTGACTTTCCGACGTTTCCGTAAGCGATACGCGGCATAAAGAAAAACATGCCCCCTAGGTGGAGTATCCCATGTTAAGTATGGCCGTCGTCATCGCGTCGAATTTAAAAAGTTTAGCGTCGTTTGCGTAAAACGTATGTGAATGGGGATTGACGTCATTGACGTTCACTGACAGAATTTGGAGCATGCGCACTGACAGTCGACGCATGCGCAGTACGTTCGCCGCGGGATCGCGCCTAGTTTAAATAATACACGCCCCCTACCCGCCCAATTTGAATTCCACCAGCTCATTTTCGCTACGCCGCCGCAACTTTAGGAGCAAGTGCTATGTGAATAACAGTACTTGCTCCTAAAGTTTCGGCGGAGTAACGTAAATGACAAACATTACTCCAACATAAAGATCCGCTCTCCTACCTGAATCTGGCCCAAGGAGTGTTCAATTACGTGTCGGGCTGTCGCAAATCAAGTGCCTCACTGGCATGTTGTTTGGCCACTGGATATCTGAAAAGTGCACCATGGCCGTGACCTTAAATGGCCACACAACTTTCTGGTCTGCTTGAGGATGTCCTGTAAGTCTGGGTACTTATGCACAAAGCGTTGTACAATCATATTCAACACATGTGTCAACGTGCCCAAATTCAGTGCCGCTAACAAATTGCTTCCATTGTCACACACCACTTTGCCGATCTCCAGTTGGTGCGGGATGTGGAATAGCCCCTGGGGAGCTGGGGGGGTGCAGGTGATGTGGAGCAAGACGCAGCAGCAGAAGAGGACTCAGCCGAGGAGGTTATCGCAGAGGATGGAGTAGGAGGAGTAGAGGAGGTGGCAGCAGGCCTGCCTGCAAGTCGTGGCGGTGTCACCAACTCCTCTGCAGAGCCACGCATTACATGCTTGGCAGTCGTTAGCAGGTTTACCCAATGCGCAGTGTAGGTGATATACCTGCCCTGACCGTGCTTTGCAGACCAGGTATCAGGGGTCAGATGAACCCTTGCCCCAACACTGTGTACCAGACATGCCATGACTTCCTTTTGCACAATAGATTACAGGTTGAGGATTGCCTTTTGTGAAAAGAAATTTCGGCCAGGTACCTTCCACTGCGGTGTCCCAATAGCTACAAATTTTTTGAAGGCCTCAGACTCCACCAGCTTGTATGGTAAAAGCTGGCAGGCTAAGAGTTCCGACAAGCCAGCTGTCAGACGCCGGGCAAGGGGGTGACTGTGACATTGGCTGCTTACGTTCAAACATGTCCTTGACAGACACCTGACTGTGGGCAGATGAGCAGGAACTTCTCAAGGTGAGGGACGGAGTGGCGGATGGTTGAGAGGGGGCAAGGAGGACAGCAGTGGTTGATGTTGCTAAAGATGCTGGACCAGGAGAAGTATGGTGGCTTTGAGCTTGTGTGCTGCTTGTTCTCTTCATCATGTGTTGATCCCATAGGCATTTGTGATGTGAGATCATGTGCCTTAGCAAACCAGTTGTACCTAGGTGGGTGTTGGATTTCCCACAACTCAGTTTCTTTTGTCACAGGTTGCAAATGGCATCGCTGTTACCAGAGGCAGACACACAAAAAAATGCCACACTCCTGAGCTTTGCAATGACGGCATTCTGGTGGTGGCAACAGCATGCGTTGATTGGCGTGCTGTCTGGCTGACCCCGGGTGCTGATACATGCTGTCTGACTGGGCCACTAGCTCCTTGCGACGACCTCCCCCTGCTTCCACCTCTGCTCCTCCTCTCTGTCTCCCCATCTGAACTTTCCCCCTGTCCTTCTCTTCGAGTGGGCATCCACGGACACATCGTCATCATCAACTGCTTCACTGACAACTCAGCAAAGGAAGCAGCAGTGGGTACAACATCATCATCATCACACCATATGTCCATGTGTTTAATGCTGCCTGACTGAGACATATCCCTTTTATCTACATCCTCTGGCAATAATGGTTGTGCATCACTCATTTCTTCCAACGCATGTGTAAATAACTCCTCTGACAGATTAAGTGAAGCAGCTGTGATGCTAGTTTTGGTGGTGGCAGGCGGGCGAGTGGTAACTTGAGAGGTGCCCGAAGCTGAGCTGGAGGAGGATGGTGTGTCAAGGTTCCGAGCAGAAGCTGTAGAAGATTGAATGTCCTGTGTTAGCCAGTCAACTATGTCCTCAGAACTTTTAGAGTTCAGGTACATGGCCTCTGAACACTGGGCATTATTCTAGGGCCAAAGGGAATTGGCTTGGTTTTTCCCTGGGCATTCCCCAGGTTTTTGTTGTTATCTGCTTTAGCCTTCCAATGCTACTTACTGCTATGGCCAGCTATAGATGGGTGTGGTGGACACGGTTATGCTTTACCTGCGGTGATTATATTGGTCCAGCAGCGCACCAACACCTTTGCAGCCATTGTGCTACATGCTGGGTGTTTGGTGTGCTCCTGTACCTTTAAGGAGGGGTGGCTCCCCTTCAGTTCACCTGCCCCTATCTATCCATTAAAATGCATGTGCCTCCACTGTGAGGACGCTCATTGTTTAGTGTTAGAACCACAGATTACGAGGTGCCTTGGCGCGTCTCTGTGGCTCACGCATGTGTTTGCAAATGTGTACGGACAAAACCTCTGTTTTTAATGCATACTGTTAGACATGTGTTTGCAAATGCGTGCGGACAAAACCCCTGCTTTTAATGCTTACTGTTAGACAGGTTAATTGGTTGTTCTGCAAGCTGGTCGGTAATAGGGGTGCAACTAGAGGTCGACCGATATATCGGTCGGCCGATATATCAGCCGATATTTGGCCGTTTTTGTGAAATCGGCATCGGCCGATTATTGTGAAAAAAATCGGCCGATTTGCGGCTACAATATCCGGCCCCGCATGGCCGCCTGCCCTGCAGTAATGTACTGACCAGTCACCAGTGCCAGAGGTGTTTCTATGGGGGAGCAAGCCGCACCAGCCAGAGGGGTGCCACCGGGGCCGCCGCTACACACTTGCAGAGCTGCAGCGGAGCGTTGTGAGTGTGCCCACCGTGCTCCTGCATCGCGGCACTGAAAGACGTTGTCACTTCCGGCTGACGTGACATAGTGATCCATAGGCAGAGAGAAGCGCAGGGCGGGAAAATGAACAGTGAGCAGCTGCAGTAGGAAGGACTCGAGGAACCAGGAGGAGGCTGACCGCCCAGGATAAGGGAAGAGACCGGCGAGGAGGAGCCTACCTCAAGGTACTTGGTCCGTGCACACACACAGCACATGCCATTCATTCCCTCTGTCTGTTCCACCAGTGAGAATGGCAGTGCCGGCCGACTGTGTGCAATGCATGTGCAGGAAACAGCTGAGGGGTAAAGAGCTGGGGAAAAGTGAGGGGGGGGGGAGTCTCACCCATCTTTGTCACACCCCCACCCTCTCCCTCTTTGTCACTCCCCCTTCTGTCTCACCCCCTCCCTCTCTGTCACCCCCCTTCTGTCTCACCCTCCACCCCCTCCCTCCTGTCTCACCCTCCACCCCCTCCCTCTCTGTCTCACCCCACCCCCCTCCCTCCTGTCTCACCCCCACCCCCTCCCTCTCTCACGCCCACCCCCTCCCTCTCACCCCCACCCCCTCCCTCTCTGTCTCACCCCCACCCCCTCCCTGTCTCACCCCACCCCCTCCCTCTCTGTCTTACCCCACCATCTCTTGGCTGGTCATCTCATCCACATACACCTAGCCTATCAAGTGCATGCAGATAGATTAGCATACCAGCATATATGGAGGGTAAGTTGCCTAAAATTGTGTGCTACTGTGCCCCCCCTTGCAGAATTTATTTATTAATGTATTTTTAAAGTGAAACCTGGCTGAGGCTGGCATTGAGAAAATGGATGAGGATGACTCTGGGTGTATATCAGAGTTACATTGTGGAGATCCTCTTCACAATGTAACTCTCATCCTCTTCCATTTTCACAATGCACTGCAAATCAATTATCTGCGTTACCACAACGCAGCACCACCCATCACTCTCCACAACGCAGCACCACAACGCAGCACCACCCACGCCTAGCACCACCCATCCCTCTCCACAACGCAGCACCACCCATCCCTCTCCACAACGCAGCACCACCCATCCCTCTCCACAACGCAGCACCACCCATCCCTCTCCACAACGCAGCACCACCCATCCCTCTATAAATAAATAGTTAATTTATGCAATTTTCTGTATCCATTCTTCATTATTTAACTAAACTGTTAAACTTTACGAAATGGGGAAAAAAAATAAAAAAATCGGCCCAAAATATCGGCCGCAAAAATCGGCATTGTATATCGGCCATCGGCCGCCCCGATTTCTAAATATCGGCATCGGCATCGGCCATAGAAAAACCCATATCGGTCGACCTCTAGGTGCAACGGATCAAAAAACTCACGGATCGGATCGATCCTCGGATTAGGAGTCACGGATCAGATCGATCCTCGGATCAGCAAAAAAGAAGAAAAAGACTAATCTTGTTACACCCAACAGAGTTTTAGATTCAGTTATTTTCAACACCAAACAGAGCTTAAATACAGAATATGTAAATCTGACGGACTGTTTACATGTTAAATTTTAAAAGCCGCAGCAAACCTTACATGCTTGCTAATGTGACAGAACACCTCTGATTTTCACATTAAGTTAAATATTATTATCAGAGATGTTCTGTCACATTAGCAAGCATGTAAGGTTTGCTGCGGCTTTTAAACTTTAACATGTAAACAGTCTGTCAGATTTACATATTCTGTATTTAAGCTCCGTTTTGTGTTGAAAAAAACTGAAATCTCAAACTCTGTTGGGTGTAACAAGATGTCCGCTTGCCCCCTAATCACCATCATTACTCTAGTATCACCGGTATCCCCCTCCTCTCCTCCACTCTGGTGTCACCGGGGTCCTCTGCTGTCAAAGGTGTCCCCCTCCTCTGGTGTCACAGATGTCCCCCCTCCTTCTCTCAGTGCAGACAGCCATGCTCCCCAGGAGAGACAGTCTATCTCCTACTGGCAGGTGCAGAGCTACTGTCTCCACATGAGTTCGACTCGAACTCGAAGCTCATCCCTATTTGCAAGCTCCAGGGAACATGACACACATTTTGGGTACGTGCCCACGTGTCACCCCCTTTCGGGACAAGGTTCTCTAACTGTATGACAAACTAGTAGGTGATAAATACCCCACTGAACCCCGCTTAACAGCCCTATCTATGATTCCAGGGTTATACAAACAAATTTAGAAGAGCTTATTCTGCCATGTGCTGACTGTCAACCTGTGACCCCCTGGCTGATTGGGCATGTGAAATGGACAGGATCGAACATATTGAAAGGATGCTAGCATGGGATACCGATAAGAGTGAAGACCACACTATTACGTGGACTGTTTGGTTACACTTCCGGTTCTCTGCTGATTTTGAATCTTTTATAACGGACACAGCTCCTACTGCTTCCCGAGTGCCCTCTCATGAGTAGTGCGATGTCCCTTCTCCCTACTTTTTCTCTCTCCCCCCTATTTTTTTTCTATTCTCTCTCCTCTCCTTACTTCTCCCCCCCTGTACTTTAATCTGTCTAATAATCTTACCAGTAGATTTACCATGCGTTCAGGCCATATGTGTTAAGCCTTTGTTTTTTGTTTTGATCGTGGTCTACTGGTTACTTGATTTAACATTACTTTGCTTTTTTCACTTATTTCTGGGTTCATTAAGGTTATTTACCTGACTATGCATATGTGATGCATGTTCTTTTGGTGTCCTTCCAATTCTAATCAGGACTGGTACACTCAATAGACAGATATTATTCCTGAGCTATGTTTTGTCAATGTTTTACAAATACTTGTAACTCAATAAAACAGATTCAACATACACTTTAACAAACACAAAACAAATCATCATGCCACCAAAATTCATACGGTGTTACTATTATTATTATTTCATATTCATCAGTCCCCACCCTTAACCTCTTAAGGACCACCTACTGTACATTTACGTCAGCAGAATGGCACGGCTGGGCACATCAACGTATATATACGTTGGTTCTAGTACCCAGCCGTGGGTCACGGGCGCGCCCGCAACGCGCTCCCGTGACCCGGTCCGAAGCTCCGGGACCACGGGACTCGCGGACCCGATCGCCGCTGGAGTACGGCGATCGGTCCCAGGAGCTGAAGAACGGGGAGAGCCGTGTGTAAACACTGCTTCCCCGTGCTTCACTGTGGCCGCAGCATCGATCACGTCATCCCTGTTATAGAGGGACGAGATCGATGATGTCACACCTACAGCCACCCCCCCTACAGTTGTAAACACACGCAGGGAACACACAAATCCTACAGTGCCCCCTTGTGGTTAACTCCCAAACTGCAACTGTCATTATCACAGTAAACAATGCAATTTCAATGCATTTTTTGCTGTGAAAATTACAATTGTCCCAAAAATGTGTCAAAATTGTCCGACGTGTCCGCCATAATGTCGCAGTCACGAAAAAAATCGATGATCGCTGCTATTAGTAGTAAAAAAAAATAATAATAAAAATGCAATAAAACTATCCCTTATTTTGTAAACGCTATACATTTTGCGAAAACCAACCGATAAACGCTTTTTGCATTTTTTTTTAACCAAAAATAGGTAGAAGAATACGTATCGGCCTAAACTGAGGAAAAAAAATATATATATATTTTGGGGGGATATTAATTATAGCAAAAAGTAAAAAATATTGCATTTTTTTCAAAATTGTCGCTCTATTTTTGTTTATAGCGCAAAAAATAAAAACAGCAGAGGTGATCAAATACCACCAAAAGAAAGCTCCATTTGTGGTGAAAAAAGGACGCTAATTTTGTTTGGGAGCCACGTCGCACGACCCGCGCAATTGTCAGTTAAAACGACGCAGTGCCGAATCGCAAAAAAGGTGCAAGGTCCTTTAGCAGCATTTGGTCCGGGTCTTAAGTGGTTAAGGAGCTTACAATCCTTAAGTCCCTAACTCACATTCATACATATGCTAGGCACAATTTAGACAGGATCCAATTAACCTACCAGCATGTCTTTGGAGTGTAGGAAGAAACCGGAGTACCTGGAGGACACCCATGCAGGCACAAAGAGAACATACAAAACTCCAGGCAGATAGTCCCATGGTTGGGATCAACTATTTTGCTAATTCAACACTTTGGGCATGTTAATTCAACTAACATGACATAACAATCCATGCATCTCACACACTTCTGCACAACAAACATAACTCTCAGGCGGCGTACACACGAGGGGATATGTCCGCTGAAAACGGTCCGATGGACCGTTTCAGCAGACATCTCCGCTCGTGTGTATGAGCTAGCGGACAGATTTCTCCACCCGACAGATTTCAAAGCATGCTTTGAAATCTATCCGGTGGGAATCTGTCCGCCCGACATGTCTGCTGGTTAGTACACTTACCAGCAGACATGTCGGCCCCCACCGCCGCCGCGCCGCTGCCGAATGGATTCGGCGCATGCGCGGAAGTCTTTTACTTCCTGGTGCGGTGACGTGGCGGTGACGTGGTGGTGTCGCGGCGGCGTCAACGGCACCGCCACGTCACCGCGCCGTCCGGCGGCGGGGAATTTGATCCGATGGTGTGTACACGCCATCGGATCAAACTCCCGATCGGACATATCCGATGGAAATGGTCCGCGGACCGTTTTCATCGGATATATCCGATCGTGTGTACGCCGCCTCACACTTAGCCAACTACACCCTGTAGACAAAAATATTTAGCACATTTCTTTAAAAAAAATGCACCCCCCCCACAAACACATTCACACACTTAGCTAGGTCAAATATGACCTCTAGACATTAAACAGATCAGCATGTTCTCTATCATACTTAAACCCATTACCTCTGTTCATCACTACTCTGGCCTTCATAGAACCCCCCCCCCCCCACCCTAGGGTTGCCACCTTTTCTTCAAGCCAAACCCGAACACTTTAGCAGCGCATGGCAATTTTTTTATTTTATAGTATGTTAAATTCATTACCTCTGTACAATGCAATGAACGGCAATTTTTTATGTTGTATACACTATGCATATAGCTTTGTGATGAAATAAAATTTCTGGAGGGTATGATAGGGGCAGTATGTACAGGAGAGGAGTGCGGAGGGTATGATGGGGGGCACTATGTACAGTACAGGAGAGGAGTGGGGAGGGGATGATGGAAGCAGTATGTACAGGAGAGGAGTGGGGAGGGTATGATGGGGGGCAGTATGTACAGGAGAGGAGTGGGGAGGGGATGATGGGGGGCACTATGTACAGTACAGGAGGAGTGGGGAGGGGATGATGGAAGCAGTATGTACAGGAGAGGAGTGGGGGAGGGTATGATTGGGGGCAGTATGTACAGGAGAGGAGTGCGGAGGGGATGATGGGGGCAGTATGTACAGGAGAGGAGTGGGGAGGGTATGATGGGGGGCAGTATGTATGGGAGAGGAGTGGGGAGGGTATGATGGGGGGCAGTATGTACAGGAGAGGAGTGGGGAGGGTATGATTGGGGGCAGTATGTACAGGAGAGGAGTGCGGAGGGGATGATGGGGGCAGTATGTACAGGAGAGGAGTGGGGAGGGTATGATGGGGGGCAGTATGTATGGGAGAGGAGTGCAGAGGGTATGATGGGGGGCAGTATGTATGGGAGAGGAGTGCAGAGGGTATGATGGGGGCAGTATGTATGGGAGAGGAGTGCGGAGGGTATGATGGGGGCAGTATGTATGGGAGAGGAGTGCGGAGGGTATGATTGGGGGCAGTATGGGGAGGATTACTTGCAGTGTGTGTGGGGTGACCAGGGAGTGGTGTTGGGAAGATAAGGGAAGGAAAGTGACATGAAATGATGCCCCTCAACTGGGGGGGGGGAGGAAGCAGCTGAGTGATGTCTGTATGAAGTGGTCTGGGGTGGTGTAAGGTGGGGAAGTTGGGCTAAGAAGAAATAGTGTCTATAACAAAAAAAGCTATTCATCCTCTAAAATATACAGCAATACAACTCCATGAAAACAATTTAAGCTGCCAGCACTCTGTTCTACATGGTCTGACAGACGTGTGACGTCACACGCCATAGAGGATGGGAGATAGCGTGTGTGTGAGTGTCCTTCTCCATCACAGCCAGGTAACAGTCTTGGCCGGCACTCCCCACGTTTGAGGGTCTCCTTGCCCACCTCTTCACCACAGACTGTGTCACACACTCGGGAACAGAAGCCTTAGACTGCACTGCAGTCCCGGCCAGCCCTGCTCTTGTGTGAGAACTTCAGCTCTCTCCCCTCCAGATGGCTGACAGCCAGCCCTAAACTACTGCGTATCATTGTTAACATAGGAGCTGCTCTCTGAGCCCTGAGACCTTAACTCTTTGTGCTCTTTGGACATTGGATACTTCAAACACTTAGCTGTATATTGCTGTCATTTTATATCACATCATTTTTGCATTGACTACTTTTCCATTTTTGATTTGATCTAGTATATGTTATTGTGACCAATAAATGGACTTACATTATATATATATATATATATATATATTGGCATTCATTTCATATGTTTGAGAGCCATGAGCGCTGGTTTTTAGTGTTTTTTTTACTCTGGGGATGTGGACTTCCACCATTTTAGCGGCTGTCCCTGCTTGTCCCTATTAGAAATACTCACCTCATCAGTTTTGTTATTATACCATCCCTGCCCTCCAAGCATCTCTTTACCTCTCCTAAAAACAGAAAATTGTACCATACTTACCATAATTTTCTTTTCCTGACACAGCATGACAGCATATACGTATGGGAAGGCTCCGCCCCCCTGCCCAATCAGGACCAGTTATACTATAAAAGTAGGTCTCCTCCCCTAACCCTGCATTCTCTGTTTTTTCCTTCACTGCTACAGGCGGTTATACTACTGCTAAAGAAAGCAGGAATTTTTATTTTTTCCCTCACCTGGCCGGACACTTCCCGCCAAGCCGCACAGGTTCAAAGCCTCTCCAGTGACGAAGCTCCCCGCTGTACAGGCAGACCTGAACGCCTAATGGGGGAGGCCTCACCCCAGCAGGATCCAGGAAGATGGGGTGAAGGCATCTGGTCTCTAGGGATTGCTCATTTATCATGACGCCATGTATGGACATTCATTGGACTTTGGACATGAAGCATGCAGGTGCTAAGGCATCACATGGTGCACACAATTCTATTCAGTTACTGCTGCAAGTATGTGGTTAAACTTGCATTACTGAAGGGCTGTGGTTGTGTCTGCAATACTGCTAATGATGATAGCAGGTGCTGTGCTGGGCTGAAGCCTCCCATTTAACTGAATAAGCCTGGCTCTACAGTCTTGATTCATTTCCTGCAGGTTTGTGGGTAATTTGCATTTCTGAAAAGCATATATCACACATGTGAATGTAACTGGATGTCTGTAGTGTCACTCTGTTTACTAATATTAAACAGACTAAAGGATGTGTTTGCAGCATTGTTGAAGTTTGAACTGATATCAGGTGATATTGAGAGCCCTTTCAGGTTAGTGCAGGGATTGGGCTCACTGTGTATGGAAGTTTGGTCTCCTCTGGTAGGTTTAACTTGCTAGTGCTAATGTCATAGGATCATTAATTTGTGCTGCATTCCTGTGATTGCATTAACTACACACTAGGTAAGGCTGTGATGTGTTTACTTCTATGCATTTACATGTTGACCTTGGTGCTAAAATGTCAGGATCTGTTTAGTCACACTCCTTAGTACTTGTTAGCAATAGGTAATTGCTTGTGTTATTTGGGGTACCCCACTGAAAGATATGGGGTTTGTAGTGGTTACTATTTATGGGGAAAATAATCCCAGGCATCTGTGAACCAGTAGCAATCAGCCTTCCTAGAGACCAGCAACTTTGAATAAAGGCGAGGGCAGGTAAGTATATGCTATATCCAGGGGCGGACTGACCATTGAGTCACTCGGGCACTGCCCGAGGGCCCCATGCTACTAGGGGGCCCCATCAGGGTTGCCAGGCTCAGTAAAACCAGGGATAGTATTTCAAAATCAGTGTGTTTTTACATCTGTCCCTGATATGTCTGAAACTGACATGCTTTTGATGTGAAAATCCTGAGATTTTAGCTGCCCCGCCTCTGCAATGGTGACATCTGTAAGCCCAGGGGCCCCATAATCTTCTATTGCCCGGGGGCCCCATGAGTTGTCAGTCCGCCCCTGGCTATATCCTAAAAAAGAGTGCACATTATGGGCATAATGAGTGTACATCTCAAGCCCTAAACACCAAACACCAGTCTATCTGCTTCTGCAACAAGGGACAGATCCTCCTTAACCCTGAAAAAATCCCACTATGTAGCTAACTGCCAGAAATCGCTACAGGAATCATAGTGGTCGGGTGTAACTGGTGTGACGGCCAGAATGCAAAACAAGGTTGCAGGCCAAAGACAGTGACAAAGGGGCAGAGACTGAGAAAGCCTACAGTCACTAATGGTTCCATACCAAGCCTAATCAAACAACTGTGCTTGTTTAAAGGCAACCTCTACCTGAGAGCTTGCTTATGGAAAATCGCTCTGACTAGTTGGCATATCAGAAGCAAGAGACGGCGACTTTAACCCCGTCCAAACTGACTGTGTGGAACTCAGGTACTAAGCTATTCAAGCAAAATCAGCTAAAGGGTACCTCTGCCTCTAGAGCATGAATGAATGAAAACTTGTATAGCGCGGCACATGCGAACTGAATCGCTTCTGGCGCTTGTTGTTCCCGTCTCCTTTGGTATCAAAGAGCAGCCAGCCAAACAGGCTTCAGCAAATTAACCAAGGGTACCATTGTTACAAACAGAGGAAACAATATCCTTGCAAAGACCCTGTGACAGCAAGTAGATCTGGAGATCAACAAGATTCATACTACTGTTAAGTAGTGTTGTTGTGACCTGCGATGCGGCAGGATGGAAGCAGAGCTCTGGTCAGTGATAAGCTCTCTATGGCAGATCCTAGATTGAAAGGGAATAGCCAACGATGCAGTTCAGTCACTGCGGATACAAGACTGTATGCCGTTTCTCCAGAAATCATTGTGGCCAGTGAACCCATATGGCCCCTCCCACAAGTGAACACATGCCGCTTTAAGTCAGAGTGGTGACTGTTCAAGTCGGATCTGGCAATATCTAGAAGGAAGATTAATTCCTTATGTTAATCACCAAAGACCAGAGGATAGCCAAAAGATTGACAAGTTAAACGTGGGAGAACTATGGCGGAGAATAAAGAATCAATAATGTTTATTAGCCTAAACCCAAGTCGCCCAATAGGGTCAGCTGACAGTTGGATGTAAAGTTCAGCGAAGGATCCGCGAGTCCTGTGCATTAGGAAGCCAATGGAATTGTTTCATTCCTCTACCAATTCATTGCAGTCCCTCCATGATGCATCAGAGCACAAGGGTTATGATCACATGGGCATTGGTCATAGTAAAACTTGAACAACAAGAGGGTCCAAAAGGATGGCAGAGGCCATCGTGGCAATTAATCTCTCCAGGCGTCAGTAAAGCCTGACCTCCACAAATCCTACTCCAGGATTTTTAAGGAGTATTGTTCATAGCAGTGCTGCGACTTCAAGGTAGTCCCTACATTATGTTTGATCCCACTGTGGTCTAACTGGGGGCCGTGGACGTCAAGAATACACAGGCATTGATTCAAGACGCATAGGAATCGCAGTAAAATCGCACAATTTGTATGCCGTAATACTGGAAACCTAGTCCATTAAGTCCAACCTGGTGGTGTGATAGGGGTATTTACCTTGGTATACCCTGTATGTTGTGGTCGTTTACAAGGGTGTGTGTGTATAAAGTATACACATTTTTGAAATACCCATGTTTCAGCAAGTAGCTTCACTTGGCCATCAGAGTGCACTAAGAGTTAAACTTGCATACAGTGACCTTGCCACAATCTCCAGGCATTTCCTGGGATATTGGGTCCAGTAGGGGCCGACTTGCGGGCACAAGGACTACTGGTAAGTCTTGTTTGAACAGCAAAGTGAGTAACTTGTATAGCGCTGAAAAATGCAAACCGAATCGCCTCAAGGCGATTTGTATCCAGAGTCGTGCTGATCCTTCAGAAGAGTTGTGGCACAATGACTTCCAAGTTCTGGGAAAGGTCCCAGTACAGACTCTAAGCAAGTTGGGAGGAGCCATCATCGAGAGACAAACTAGTCTCATCACAGTAATCACCTACTGGAAGGTAATTCTGAATGGGAAAAAGTTAATGAACAAAATTAAGTTAAACTCAGAGAAACAGTGTAAGTATCCCAGTTGAACAGATGCTCTTTCCTATTGGTGGCATCCCATGATCGCAAAAGCGATAAAGTACCCTGTAATAACCCATGTGGTCCGAGGGGGGCCCAAGCAGGGTTGACAACTGTATTAACTTTAGTAAAGAGAGACTTACTTCCCACGTGAGAAATGATGACTCCACAGAGGAGAAAAGTACCCGATTGGGGAGGTAGCTAAGCTAATCTTTCAGCATACCAATCATCACAAGTTGTCACTCGTGGGGTAGTCATGCCAAGGAAGGACAAGGTGTCCAAAAGCCAGAGCTACAGTGGTCGCAAAGTCTTTTGGAAACACAACAGAAGGAGCCTCAACTAGGCTGAAAGGACTCGGCAAAATGGGGAAGGCCTAGCCTCGCTGGCAAGAAGGAATGTAAAACTAGTCAACTTCTGTCAGAGGTATCTCCCAGCATGTTAGGGTTTTCTAGAAATTACAGCCAGAGGGCGTAAGATATAAAAGCCGTTGGATGACAAGGGACAGTCTCAAACAAGAGACAGTCAAGGGATCAGCAACGAGCAAGGCTATCAAGTTATTGGTCTGACCGTAACCTGGGTGGCTTCCCAGAGGTGGAAGCAGATAAACTAAGGACAGCCATCTGGGTTGGCAGATTAGCCAATACGTATATATTTAACAAACCTAAGAGTCTCCAGGAGGCCTATCCGGATTTGCAGCCGGTCGGTGGTGAGGACGATAATTACCCTGTAGCTTGCAGGCAATGATGCCCACAGGTACAGTCTCAGATCCGAAAACTCCCTTTCTTTCTCGTACATCACGGGACACAGAGCGGCTTATTCATTACTATATGGGTTATATGGAGTACCTTCAGGTGTGGACACTGGCAATCTCAAACAGGAAGTCCCCTCCCTATATAACCCCCTCCCCTAGAGGGAGTCCCTCAGTTTTTTCGCCAGTGTCTTAGGTGTTGGTCACGGAATAGCTTTGCTCCACATCCTTGGGATTAAGGGCGGGCTAACCGGATCTGTCCAAAGAGCCTCAGTGCCAAAGTGGACAGTACCCGGCCCCAAACCGTGGGGTTTTGCCTATAATGCTCCTCTTTGGAGGGCTGGACCCTGGGCCCAGGACTTGGAGTTCATAAAGACCATAAGTTCCTGTTTGCCAGGGTGCTATATAGGTCCAGGACAGTGGGTACCTTCATAGGACCCCAGGGCCTGAAGGTCTATTACGCTACCCACGGAGATGGGAGAAGATTGGATCGTTTGGCTAGACAAACATCCTGCAGCATGGAGCAGGTAAGAGGGGAGCCTGCGGGACTTGGTTCGACAGCAGGCTCTCCGGGGTAACCTAAAGGGGGGTAGCCTAAGTATGCTCTGCATTGGCAACCTTGATCACTATGTCTGAGAAAGACAGGATGATCCCATTTCCCCCATCACTAGGTTCTCCTGTCTAAGAATTGTGTTGCTAGCTACCTGCTGCTTTCTTCCTAGGACTGGTAAGGATCCCTATGGGGCCTTTTGGAGAGTCCTACCTGGCCGGGGGTTTGAATCTGCCGCCTGGTACTGCAGTCCTGGGTCTCCAGCAGCGCGGCTCCTCCATGTTCTTCCTGCTCCGGCATACGCGTGCGCGCGCACGTCTTATAGACGTTTTTCGCGGCGTTCGGAGGGGAGGGCGGGGGGGGGGGGCGTGCCAGCAGCGTCATACAGGGGCGCGCCTTGTGCTGTTATAGATCAGCAGGCATTGTCAGTGCTCAGTCTGAGGCTGATCTCAAAGGGAGAGGACGCAGAGCGGCAGAACAGTGACTCCCGGTGGTGGAAGAGGGGTAGTACATGCTGGACTTTGTTCCAATGCCTTTCTGTTAAGCCAAGAAATCCCCCTTTTTGCAACAGGTTGGAGGCTGGCAAACTAAGTTTGGGGTCGCTGTATGTTTGAAAAAAAAAGAAAGAGACTTATATATATTTAAAAAAAAAAAAAAAAAACATACGGGGCCCCATCAGTTTTTGGGCATTAGTGAGCTATTGTCCCCTAAACTCTAGTTTTGTACTCCTGGCCACTACAGTCTGTTGTTGTTGGCGGAGTCCCTCGATTTTGTATTATGGCTTCCAAAGGTTCAGGGGCAAAGGGTACAAAGAAGACCAAAAAACAAAGGGGTTCCCCCTCTGATTCTGATGATATGCCGATACTTTCCCCGCAACTTATTCCCATAAAGGTCGCCTTGGATGAGCCATTAGGGGGGTCTGGTGCGGAGGCTGGCCCAGATCAGCCCAGCCCTGTGTTTATCACAGAGGAGATGCTAGCTGTATCCCTAGGGGGGCTAGAAGAGAGAATAGCAGCATTGATCGCTAGAGCTATTCCTGGCAAGAAACGGGTTAGATCCCCATCACCAAGAGGTGTATCCTCAGATGCTGAAATTCTCTCTCCGGAGGAATTGGAATCGCAAGAGGATCAACTAGACCTGAACCAAGAGGGTTCAGGGATTGAGGGATCTACCTCTGAGGAACCATTTTCAGACTCCCAGACAGAGAGACTGTGGGTGCAGTCTTTGACGGACATGGTCCGCTCGGCATTTAGTTTACCATTGCCAGAGCCTCAGGTTCCTCCGGTATCCTCTCTGGGCTCTTTGAAAGCTCCTTAAGCAACGCAGTTTTTCCGGTCCATCCTCTCTTGGAGGAATTGAAGCGACACTTCCAATTCAGGGCGCTCCCCTTCGGGCTGGCCACGGCCCCCCGGGTATTCACGAAGATCCTAGCCCCAGTTCTGGCCAATCTAAGGATCCAAGGGTCACAGTCCTAGCATACTTGGACGACCTTTTAATCATAGATCACTCACGGCCGTGTCTGCAACAGGCAATAAACCTCACGGTTCAGTACCTCGAAGGGTTCGGCTGGGTCCTAAACCGGGAAAAGTCAGCGTTCCAGCCTACAAAGCAGTTGGAATACCTCGGCATGAGGTTAGACACAGAACAGCAAAGGGTGTTCCTGCCCCTTGTAAAGATCGAGGCTATCAAGGGGTTGGTTCAGTTGGTTCTAAGCAAGAAAAAACCAACTATTCGCCTGTGTATGCGATTACTAGGCAAGCTAGTTGCCACGTTCGAGGCAGTACCATACGCTCAGATCCACACTCGCGTCCTACAGGCAGCCATTCTAGCAGCCTGGGCAAGAGAGCACATGCCTTAGAGTCCCCTTTGACGCTATCATCAAGGGTCCGACAAAGCCTGGCCTGGTGGTTGAACCCTCAGAATCTTCTAAAGGGAAGATCCTTCAGCCCTGTTGTCTGGAAGGTAGTTACCACAGACGCCAGCCTGGCAGGCTGGGGGGCGGTCTTCGAGGGGTTCTCTCGCCAGGGAACTTGGGTGAAAACAGAGAGGCAGCTCCCCATCAATATCTTGGAGATCAGAGCTGCTCGCCTAGCTCTTCTGGCATGGACCTCCAGATTACAGGGGTCCCCGGTGAGAATCCAGTCAGACAATGCCACAGCGGTGGCATACATAAACCACCAAGGGGGAACCAGGAGTCAGGCCGCTCAGAGGGAGGTGAGCTTGATTTTTCAGTGGGCAGAGGTTCATGTACCCTGCATTTCGGCGATATTCATTCCCAGAGTGGACAACCTGCAGGCAGACTTCTTAAGTCGCCAGAGTCTGTCGCCAGGGGAGTGGTCTCTGCATCCCCAGGTCTTTCAGACAATCTGCCAGAAGTGGGGAATGCCAGACGTAGATATAATGGCATCCAGGTTCAACAAGAAACTAGACAGGTTCGTGTCTTGAGCGAGGGACCCTATGGCCTGCGGAACCGATGCGTTGGTTTGCCCTTGGCATCAATTCAAACTTCTATATGCATTCCCTCCGCTACAGTTACTTCCTCGCCTGTTGCGCAGGATCAGAGTGGAGCACAAGCCAGTCATTCTAGTAGCTCCAGCTTGGCCCCGGAGGACATGGTACTCACTAGTCCTGAAGATGGCAGTGGGAGACCCTTGGACTCTTCCTCTACGACCAGACCTACTCTCACAAGGCCCGATCCTCCACCCTACATTACAACGTCTAAATTTGACGGCCTGGAGGCTGAATCCCTGATTCTCAGGGGTAGAGGTCTGTCTAGGCAGGTAATTCCTACCCTGATTAGGGCTAGAAAGCCGGCCTCCAGGGTGATTTATTACAGGGTGTGGAGGAACTACGTAGGCTGGTGTGAATCCAAAAGATGGAATTCCCGCAAATATACCATTGATAGGGTGTTAAGTTTTCTCCAGCTAGGAGTGGATAAAGGCCTGGCATTAAGCACAATCAAGGGACAGATTTCAGCTCTGTCAGTGTGGTTTCAGAGGCCGCTGGCCACCCACTCGCTGGTAAAAACCTTCATACAGGGGGTCTTGCGTATTAATCCTCCTGTCAAGTCACCAATTTGTCCATGGGACTTAAATCTTGTCCTGTCCACTCTACAGAAACAACCCTTTGAGCCGTTGGCTGAGATTCCTTTAGTTTTACTGACAAGAAAGTTGGTTTTCTTGGTCGCCATAGTTTCGGCCAGGAGAGTGTCAGAGTTAGCAGCCTTATCGTGTAAGGAACCATATCTCGTCCTACATAAGGACAGGGCAGTTCTCCGGCCCCATCCTTCCTTTCTACCAAAGGTTATATCCAATTTTCACTTGAACCAGGATTTGGTACTTCCATCCTTCTTTCCGAAACCCACATCTAGAAAGGAGGGGTTGCTGCATACCTTGGATATTGTCCGGGCCATGAAGGCCTATCTTAAAGCTACAGAAAAGATCCGGAAAACAGATGTGTTGTTCGTTCTACCAGATGGCCCCAAGAAGGGGCAGGCAGCTGCAAAATCCACCATCTCGAGATGGATTAGACAATTAATCATTCAGGCCTACGGTTTGAAGAGGTTGCCTCCTCCTTTGTCGGTAAAGGCCCATTCTACCAGGGCCATGGGCGCCTCCTGGGCAGCACACCATCAGATCTCTATGGCTCAGATATGCAAGGCGGCGACGTGGTCATCAGGCCACACGTTTACAAAGTTTTATCAACTAGACGTGAGAAGGAATGCGGATTCTGCCTTTGGACAGGCAGTACTACAGGCTGCAGTTTAAGATCCTCGGGATCAGGGGCACCCTTGGTTGTAAAAAAGAAAAAAAAAAAAAGTTTTTTCTTGACTAAGTTGGAATTATTATTTGAGTATACCTCTAAAGTAAATCTCGTTTGAGAAGATGTCTCCCTCCCCTCATTAAAGCATTGCTTTCGGACATCCCATATAGTAATGAATAGCCGCTCTGTGTCCCGTGATGTACGAGAAAGAAAAAGGGATTTTTAAATACAGCTTACCTGTAAAATCCTTTTCTTGGAGTACATCACGGGACACAGAGCTCCCACCCCTCTTTTGGGGAACATTTTTGGGAGGCATACTGCTTGCTACAAAACTGAGGGACTCCCTCTAGGGGAGGGGGTTATATAGGGAGGGGACTTCCTGTTTGAGATTGCCAGTGTCCACACCTGAAGGTACTCCATATAACCCATATAGTAATGAATAGGCCGCTCTGTGTCCCGTGATGTACTCCAAGAAAAGGATTTTACAGGTAAGCTGTATTTAAAAATCCCTTTATTCTCTCCTTCCTGAGATTCAACACCTCATACAGCGTGCCAACGGTATCTTCCAAGTTATATCTAGATACAGGAGACCAAGATGTGGAGGTCTCCACCCTTTAGTGTTTGAAATCTAAATGGAGGTCAGAGTGTCTACTCCAGACTTCAAGTACCTTAGCTAAGAGAAGAACCTACAGAAATTAAAGGATGGAATTCTCTACTGGAAGGAATGAATTGTATACAAGAGAGCCTAGAGACGGCATGAAAGGATACTGAAACGCAGTCGTATCTATTCTTCACTCTCTGGGCTGCATATCCCAGCAACAAGTCCGAAAGACCTAGGAGGTTATTCTTTCCCCCATGGGGTCTTCCAAATAGTGTGAGACACATTGGGGCTGATTTACCAAGCCTGTGCGCCAAGACTCATGGTGCACAAGCAGGAGTAAACCTGTTTTTGACATTTACCAAAGAAACACGCTGCTAGTGCAGCGTGTTTCCTCATTTACTATGTGCCTAATGCGCCCAGAAGAGGGCGCACAGCACGCAGTACA